>CAUYLZ010017482.1:0-7500 GCA_963573645.1 Pithecia hirsuta
TCCCAGCTACTCGGGAGGCTGAGGCAGGAGAATTGCTTGAAACCGGAAAACGGAAGTTGCAGTGAGCCGGGATCGCGCCACTGCACTCCAGCCTGGCCATAGAGCGAGACTCTGTCTCAAATAAATAAATAAATAAATAAAGGTTCTCACTACCTTATGGTCTCTCTCGTGGAATTAAGTAGAAGTCCCCTCCCCTCTCTGAAAATTTTAGGGCATGGTAGTAAGTGTCCTTCTCCAATGCTTGTATTTGCATCTCTAAATAGATAACTGGTGAACAAAATAAAATACCCTATTTAAATTAGGAGAAATTTGGAAATTCAAACCATTGCAAAGAAATGTCCACGCCAGCTGAAAACAAAGAGAAACTTGAGTTTTTGCCACAGCAACATTATTTCCCTCATTATTCCATAACAATTTTTGAATCTTTGGAAACCAATTAGATTCCATGATTTTCTTTCATTTTTTATTCTTTGATTCATTCAAGTATTCATTGAGTGGCCATATTTTCCTAAGTTTTATGTTTTGCTCTGGAACATAAATACAGACAAAATAGTCTTCCAGTTAAAAGCCTTGCAGTTTACTTCAGAATATAAGAGAAAATGAAAGAGCATTGAACTACTTAAGGAGCTGTACTTCCTTCTTAATGAGTACTAAGAACTATACAAAAACTTGTTTTGTAGGCACGAAGTTGCTGATGGCCCCACTCTTATAGAAGAGTTGCAGATTTGAAAGCTGAATTGCTTATTCTTTAAAAAGTTACAGTGGTTTGCTTTTCTTTTTAAAGAATGGAAACATTGAAACGGAACATATTGTAACATAGTGACAAATTTAGGTCTGATTTCCTTCTCTATTCCAAGTTAAATACGGCATTTTTCCCCCCCAATTTCTGTTGGGACATGATGGTACTGTTAGGCAACTGCCATTTTCAGATTCTAAATATATGAGTTTCTGCCAAGATTGAAAGGAGACTGTTTCACTCTCACATTCTGTTTGCCAGCTGTTTGGATCTGGGGACTTTTAAAATGCCAAATACATGTCTGTATGCCAACGATATTTTCCTTTGTAGAATTGAGAGGAAAGGGCCATGAACTATATATCAAAGTAAAAATAAATGAAGAAACATAAATAAAAACAGTGTGCTTCTGTATGTGTGTTGGGGTTGGGAAGTGTGATGTTTGGAATTACTCAGGAAGCCATGCTAAAATTCTTAATCAGTGGCTTTGTTTTCCAAAATAATAAATCTGTTGCTGAATTTCCTGTTTCTGACTGATAATAATTAGAAAAGAAAACATTTTGTATGGGATTATTTTCCAGTTTAACTATCTTGGCACCATTCCTTCACAGGGAAAGCATCCTTGAGATAAACATGCACACCTGTGATAAAACAATAGCTGTTAATTAATAACTTAATAGATTCAAATGGACGTTGGTTCCAGGAAGGCAATTGTCCATGAACTACTTGGTTTAACAAAAGCTCTTTGGAATTATCCTGCAATTCTTTGCAGTGAAGGAGAGAGAAAGAATTCCTCTTAGTTGAAATGAAATATTGTATATGTGTGTGGTGTGAATGTTTGCTATAAAAGAACATTAAATAAAACGTTTTAAAATAGAATTGTTAAGATATTGACTTCAGGAAACAATTAAACTGCACGAGAAAGTATGAATATCGGAAGCAGATACAGGAATCTTTTGTGAACTAAAGCATTTTCTGGCAGCCTAAAAAAAAGTAATTCTGCTTCATCTTTGCCACTGACTCATTAACATTAATGCTCTTCTCCGACTATTCCACACAGTGGACATAATTTATTCTTACCCACTTTACATTGTCCCCTCTTTTGTTAACAGCAGGCAAATGTTTCCATAGCCATTCATCTATCTCTTTTATATAGTGTGTTAGTTAAGTGTTAGTTTTGTTTCAACACTACCTGGATTCAAATCCTTCCTTTATCACTTCATAACTATGTAACTGTAGGCAAGTTACTTAACTACTCTGTTTATTGTTTTTCTCCCCCATAAAATAATAATATTTTCTTAACCTCTATAGGGTTGTAATAAGGATTAAATTAGTTAATAACTATAAAGCATGTAGAAGAGTGTTTAGCACGTAGTTAGTGCCAATTTAACATTAGGTATTATTGTTTATTTCACTTTTTGTGGTTTGATGGGGCTAGTCTTACCTCTCTAGATCTAAACATAGCACAAGAAACAGACCCTGGCAGTACACATATTTTATCTTTCTGGCAAAATGATTGGAACAGGGATAAGCATGTGATTTCAAGTTCATGTAATCAGAACAAATTATGTAATGTCTACTTGAATTACTGAGAAGAGAAAAATGATCTTTTAATGGAGTCTCCTGAGCTAGTACAATTTAAGTTTGGAGATACCGGGAGCCATGTTATTCTGCGGAAATAGTCTGCGTTAGAGTGAAGCTAGCACAGAGAACAGGACAGCCTGGAGCTGGAGAGATAAATTCTTCATTACCTTTCTGAGAACTTGAGTCTAGTATTTTCTAAAGTCAGATATTCCTGAACTTTACCATTGTATAACCAGATCTATCACTTAGAAGTGAAAAAGTTCTGATTACTATGGATTTTTCATTCTTCACTTATCCAAGATTTTCACTATGTCTGTGAACAGCAAAAGCCTTAGCTGTCAACCTCCGATGGCTATGGAAGTATGTGGTCCAGTACAAAAAATTGAGGACCTACCTATGGTTGATGATATTTTCAAGAAATCAATTGGCCAAAATCTGAGCATGAACTAACTTTTGCTAAGATTCTGAAGTGGATAACATGCATCTTAATATTCATGTATATTTCCATATTTAACTTTAATATGCTAATGAAAAATTACCCTGGAAGAATTACTCCTGAGTAGAAAAGTAGACACAGGGTGGTAGACTTTATTTTTTGGACTGGAATGTTTAAAATGCCAATTAATCTTGAGGGAAAGAGATTGCCTACATCTGGTAAGAATGTACACATTGTTTTCTGCTGTGAATAATTTTCCATATCTATAGGATAAGGAAATGTCCTCCAAGTAGAAAGATATGCCCAGGGAAGTTCTTAGAGCAGTCATTCTTAACTCTGACTGTATATCAGAATCATCTGCGTTGCTTTTAAAAATGCAGTTTCCTGAAACCCACTCCTACAATTTCAATATATCTAAAGTAGGACCCAAGCAACTACGTTTTAGCAATTTTCCCAAGAGATGCTGCTGAAAATGTTTGCTATAAAGAAATGATAGGTCTGAGAGTGGAGCGAGGTATAAGCTCTACTCTTAGGAACAAAAGAGGAAAACAGAAACGCAGTGGTGCATTCTCTGTACTCTAACCACATTTCCTCCATTAACTTCAATTACATTTGTGCTTTTCTTAGCCAGTTGTTAATTAAAAAGGAGTGAGTATAGTAATGCTAAAGTGTTACTTTGATTACAAAAGAAGTTATTCTCAAGGTATTTGTCTATTAACACAGAATATTTCTTTAACAGTAATGATTCACTTCCGATATCAAACTTTTTGGATAGTATAAATAAGTAAACTTTCAGGCAGAGAGCCTTTTTTGAGCCCTTCAAAACTTACATGAGGCTAGCTTTTCCTCCATATTTTCTCATTCTGTAGTTAAATATGTATATTTCTTTTCACATTTTAAGCGAGGCACCTAAGTGATATTTTAAATTATAAAAGAAGATATAGTGTTTCAGAAAAGATTAAATGATCAAGAACAGAGACTGTTGGCTTTTCTAAATACAGATTTTGGAAAATTTTCCAGATATTCCTTAACTTTGGTTTTCATTGCATTGATTCAAGTGAAACTACACCTGTTATGGTGCAGTGTATTTCTTAATTGATGTGTTTCCTGTCCTTTACTTTGAATTCAATGCATTTTCAAAGTTATTTATCAGGTAATATTTTACACGCATTTATTTAAAGCAACCTTAAAAATACCAGATTCATTTTTAGCATAAAATGAAAATTTACAAGTTATAATATCATGCTTTTGCTTTTGCTATTTAGTAGGTGAAATATTAAGGAAAAAACTCATTTTCAAACACATAAAACTTTTTAATTGTATAGTTTTCTTACATAAACAAATACTTATGAAAAAATATTTGGCATAATTTTATGTTTGATTTTAACATTATGGCTCTATGCTCTACGTCGGAGGTAAGTAAAGAAATAGCTACAGGCTAAATCTGGCCTCCCATCTATTTTGGTATTTTAATTTTGATTGGACCACCATCACACCCATTCTGGTTCATATTGTCTATGGCTGGCTACACCCTCCAACAGCAGAGTTGAATAGTTGTGAGAGAGACCTTACTGCCTGCAATGCCTAAGATAATTACTTTGTGGCTTTTCACAGACAAAGTTTACAATGACCCCTACTCCAAGTAAACAAAGTAACTGAGATAATTATGAGGGAAAATTTACTCAGGAAAATTTGAATCCGAATACCAAGTAAATAGTGGTATATTGATTTTATCGTCCAAATAACTAATAAACATTCTATTCCGTTTGTCTCGGTAAACATGGTGTTAAATATAGTCTTCCTTGTTGAAAACTGCATGAAAAAGTATGATTATTGTTTTCTGGTATTATGAAAAACACATAGAGATCAAGAGCTCAATCTTCAAGTCACTTAACCATTAAGTAGGAGAATTGGAATTTGATTACAGACCAATTTAGCTTCAGGGCCAGAGCATTCAACAGGTATACTACACTAAATTTAAAGTTCTTTAACTTTATAAGAAGCGCTTTAACCACAGCCTCAGAGTTAATATAGTTTACCCCTCCAACCAAAGGGCTTCCAAGCTTGAGGTATAACACCAGGAGTTTTTCGCTAAAATATACCAGGGTTAAAGTTCTCCCTAATTTTTAGTGATAAGTGGAAGTCAGATCAAACACGGGAAAAATAGCAGAGAAAAATTAGGCAATATATTTTCTCTAATATAGCTGGTACTTTAGAGAGAATGTATAAACAATAAATTAAAAAGTAAGTAAAATTTGTAGTTATAAGATGTTAAGGAAGAAATAAAGGAAGGAATGGGATAACGTGTGTGTATGAGTGTGTGTCTTTGTAGAGAGCAAAATTATATATAAGGTGGATAACAGTTCCCATTACACATTTTCAAGTCTTACCATTTCAATACACTCTAGCTTGACTTCCAACTACTAGCATCTGCATCTCATTGCGAAATGAATTATCCCTCCCAAATAAACACAAAGCGCCTCTTCTTTCTCTTGAGTGAGATAAACTCCAAGGTACATGTTCTATAGTGGTTCTCAGAGTTCTCCAGAGGAATTCAGCTCCAATAATAAAGAACATACTTTATTTACTGTTGTCTACTCTCTGTCGCAGTTCTCTTTTCTATGTGTTTCCTGAGATCAGCTTCCAAATAAATTACTTGCATTTTGTATCTTGTTTCTAAGTCTGCTTCTGGGGAATGTAAACTGAGAATGACATTCCTCTAGAAAGTACTTGTTCAAAATGTGCACAACTTTTTATGTTTACTTTTTTGTTTTCAGCTTGAGATATAATTTACAAATAGGAATTTTTCCTATTTAACATGTACAACTTGATGTTTTGATATATGTATACACTGTAAAATAATCACAATCAGACCAATTAACATAACTATAACCTCAAATAGTTACCATTTTCTTTTTTTATTTCATTGTGAGGACATTCAACATGTACCGTTTTAGTAAATTTCAAGTATTTAATACATTATTGTTAACTGTAGTCACCATGCTGTACATTTGATTTTCAGAACTTACTTATCTTGCCTAACTAAAATTTTTTACCCTTTGACCAATATTTCCCGATTTTTCCCTTTTCTCTCCCCAGCCCTGTTCCTGGCAAATGCTATCCAAGTCCCTTGTCTGTGAATTTTATTTTAGGTTTCATATATAGGTATGACTCAGTCTTTTTCTTTCTGTGTCTGTCTTATTTCACTTAGCATACCATCTTCTGGGTTTATCCATGTGGTTTCAACTAATAGCACATATTTTTAAAAAATTAATAACCTTGTATTCCATTCATGGAAATACTCTATATATTTTATCCACTCAGTCACTGACGGACATTTGTTTCTGTAGCATGGCTATTGTAAATAATGCTGTAATTAACATGAGATCTGATAAGGGATTACTACCCAAACTATATAAGAAACTCATACAACTTAACAGCAAGAAACAAAAGCTCAATTTTAAAACGGCAAAGAACTTGAATACACGTTTCCAAATAAGACACAAATCACCAACGTGCTCAACATCATTAATCACTGGGGAAATACAAATGAAAACCATTATGAAATGTTACCTCACACCTGTTAGAATGGCTATTAGTTTCTTTTAAACAAAGGTTGGTATTAGTAAACATGTGGAAAAATGGGAATGCTTGTATATTGTTGATAGAAATGTAAATTAGTACAGCCATTACTGAAAATAATATGAAAGTTTCTCAAAAAATTAAAAATACAATTGCTATTAAGGCAGCAACACACTTCTAGGTATATATTCAAAGGAAATGAGATCAGTATGTCAAAGAGATATCTGTACTCTCATGTTCATTGTAGCATTATTTTAAAATGTGTGTAACTTTTAATTCTCCGTATCTAGTTCCAGAAATTTATTATAAGTAAATAATCATGTATACGCCCAAATATTTTACACTGTCATCAGTAATGTGTAGAAATAACAAATTTTGACACTGAGTATAAAAAATTTTAAAATATTTTTAAATTTTAGAGAAGAAAATTATTTTATAATCTTTTACAATTTACATTTATCTTATTACCATGAAGATTGAAGTTTTTTGTTCTTTTGGCCATTCATTTGTCTTCCCAGTCATGTATTTTCTACATTTTTCTATTTGGGTAATAAAATTTTATTTTTTAAATTAATTTATGAAAGCTACATGCATACTAAAATCATTAAATCTTTTTTACACATGCCACAGATGTTAGAATCAGACTCTAAGTTGCCTTTTGTATTTGTGCAACTACTGACTACCTTTTTTGGTATCAGATCTGTCAATCTCTTACTTTGTTTTGACTTTAGCATTAAATTCAAAATAATCTACACTAGGATTATATAAAGTGATATATCTGTGAGTGTATATGTGTATCCAGTAACTGTATTATTTTGTCTTTTATACATTTAAAATGTAAATCAGATATATGACTTTTTTTTTCCTGAAATGGTTGCCAATATACCCAGCATAACTTCAATAACCTACAGATTGCATTTTGATATCAATTTATTTGACTAACGTTAGAGTGCTAGTAAAGCCTCAGATTCTGATCATTTATTATGGGTTAGGTAACTTCATACTAATTCTTCAGGAATATAGATTAGAGTCTCCAACACATGTTCACAAATGTTCACTATTTAATATGTGGGGGATTGAATATGAATAGAAGAAAGAACATGGATGAACTTAAATTTATTACCATTATTCTATTCTACTAGTAATAGGAAATTAGTCTTATCTA
>CAUYLZ010017482.1:12500-24649 GCA_963573645.1 Pithecia hirsuta
AAGCATACTGAGCATTTTTTCATGTTTGTTGACTGTTTGTGTGTCTTCTTTTGAGAAGTGTCTATTCATGTCCTTTATCCATGAGGTTCTTAATGGGTTGTTTTTCCTTATTAAGTTACCTGTAGATTTTGGATATTAGACATTCATTGGATGCATGGTTTGCAATACTTTCTCCTATTCTGTAGGTTGCCTGTTTACTCTGTTGATAGTTTATTTTGTAGTGCAGAAGCTCTTTAGCTTAGTTTCTATTTCACTATTTTTGTTTGCATTGCAATTGCTTTTGGGAATTAGCCAAAAATTATTTGCCAAGACTGATGTCAAAAGACTGTTTTCCAGACAGGCTTCTAGAATTTTTATAGTTTAAGGTATTGCATTTAAAACTTGGATCCATTTTGAGTTAATTCTTATATATGGTACAATATAAGAATACAGCTTCAATCCTCTGCATATGCGGCTAACCAGTTATCCCAGCATCATTTATTGAATGGTGAGTCATTTCCTGGTTTCTTATTTTTTGTTATTTATTACTATTATTATTATTATTATTATTATTATCATTTTGGCCTTGTCAAATACCAGATGGTTGTAGGTTTAGGGCTTTATTTCCCAATTTCCTATTCTGATTCACTGATCTTTGTGTCTGTTTTGTACCAGAACCATGCCATTTTGTTTACTATAACTTTACAAATGATTTCAAGTCAGGTAGTGTGATGACTCCAGCTTTGTTCCTTTTGTTTAGGATTGCTTTGGCTATAGGGGCTCTTTTTTGGTTCAGTAAGAATTTTAGATTAGTTTTTCCTAATTTTGTAAAGAATGACATCGGTAGCTTGATAGAAATAGCATTGAATCTATAGATTGCTTTGAGTAGTATGGCCATTTTTACAATATCAATAATTGTAATTGAGGATCATGAAATATTTTTCCATGTATTTGCATCATTTCTGATTTCTTTCAACACAGTATTTTGTAGTTCTCCTTGTAAACATCTTTCAACATCTAGGCTAGTTGTATCCCTCAATATTTCATTTTCTCTTCGGCTACTGTATTTGGACTTGTGTTTTGATTTTACTCCCAGCATGGACATTATTGATGTACAGAAATGTTACTGATTTCTGAACATTCATTTTGTATCCTGAAAGTCATTTATCAGTTCTCAGAGCCTTTTGGCAGTGACTCTAGAATTTTCTACATATAGAATCATATTATCAGCAAAGAGAGGTAGTTTGATTTCTCTATTTCTCCTATTTGGGTGCCCTTCATTTCTTTCTCTGGTCTGATTGCTTTGGCTAGGAATGCCAGCGGCATATTGAAAAGAAATGGTGAGAGTCTTCATCCTTGCCTTGTTCCTGTTCTCAAGGGAAATAGTTTGAGCTATTGTTCATTCATTATAATGTTAGCTGTGAGTTTGTCATGGATGGTTCTAATTATTTTGAGGTATGTTCCTTTAATGCATAGTTTGCTGATGGTTTTTATCATGAATAAATGGTTTTATCAAAAACTTTTTCTACATCTACTGAGATGACCATACAGTTTTTGCATTTAATTCTTTTTATGTGGAAAATCACATTTATTAATGTGTTTATGTTGAGCCAGCCTCACACCCTAGGAATAAAATCTAGTTGATCATGAGTTATTAACTTTATAACTGCTTCTGGATTTCGTTATCTAGTATTTTGTTGAGGAATTTTGCTTTATTTTCATCAAGTATATTGGCCTGAAGTTCTGTTTTTTTTTTTTTTTTTTTTTCATTGTGTCTCTGCCAGATTTATGAATGGAGCTGATGCTGCCTTCATAGAATGAATTAGGGAGGAGCCCCTCTTCCTCGATTTTTCAGAATAGTTTCAGTAGAATTGATATCAGTTATTCTTTGTACATCTGATAGAATGTGGCTTAAATTCATCTGATTCAGTGGTTTTTTTTTTTTTTGTTTCTTTGGTCAATTCTTTATTACTGATTCAATTTCAGAAGTTGATATTGGTCTATGCAGGGCTTCTAACTCTTTTGGATTCAATCTTGAGAGATTACATCCTTTCAGAAATTATTCATTTACTCTAGATTTTCTAGTTTTCATGCATAAAGTTGTTAATAGTAGTCTCTGATGATCTTTTGTATTTCTGTGAGATCAGTTGTAATGTTCCCCTTGTCATTTCTGATTATGCTTACGTGACTATTTTCTTTGTAAATCTAGTTAATATTCTATCAATATTATTCTTTTAGAAAAGAAATAACTCTTGGTTTCATTGATGTTTTGTATACATTTTTGCATCTCAAGTTCATTAAATTATTCTCTAATTTTAGTTACTTCTTTTTCTCTATTTGGGTTTTTTATTTCTATTTTGTTTAGATGCAAAGTTAGAGCAGTAATTTGAGATCTTTCTAACTTCTTGATAAAAGCATTTAGGGCAATAAACTTTTCTGTTAACACTGCTTTTGCTGCATCCCAGAGATTTTAGTAAGATTTGTCCAATTTTCACTAATTTCAATGATTTTTTTAAAAATTCTGCCTTAATTTTTATGTTCACCAAGGAGTTATGCAGGAGTAAATTATTTACTTTCCAGATAGGTGTAACAGTTTTGAGAGATCTCCTTGATATTGCTTTCAGTGTCTCTTGCACTGTGGTCCAAGAATGTGCTTGTTATGATTTCAGGGGTTTTTTCAAATTTATTGAGACTTGCTTTATGACTGAACATGTAGTCAATATTAAAATATATTATGTGTGCAGATGAGAAGAATGTATGTTCTGTGGTTGTTGGATGGAATGTTCTATAGATGACTATTATAATGCGTTGAGTGTGGACTTTAAATCCAGAGCTTTTTGGTTAGTTTTCTGCCTTGATCATTTGTCTAACGCTGTCAGTGGAGTGTTGAAGTATTCCACTATTTTGTCTGAATATCTAAGTCTTTTTATAGGCCTTGAAGAAATTGTTTTATGCATATAGGTGCTCCAATGTGGGATGTATATATATTTAGAATAGTTAAGGCTTCTTGTTGTATTGTACCCTGTATCATTATGTACCTCCCTTCATTGTCCTTCTTAATTTTTATTGGTTTAAAGTCTGTTTTATCTAATATAAGAATAGCAATTCCTTCCCATTTGTGTTTTCCATTTGCAAGGTAAATTTTACTCTATCATTTTACCATGATGCTGAGAGTGTTATTACATGTGAGGTGCACCTCTTGAAGACAACAGCTGTTTGTGTCTTATCCTTTTGTCAAGCTGGCCACTCTGTGTCTTTTAAATGTGGTGTTTATCCCATTCACATTCAAGTTTAGTATTGTTCTGTGTGTTTTGATCCTGTCATCCTGTTGTTAGCTGTTTGTTAGGTAGACCTGATGGCATAGTTGCTGTATAGTTGCTGTGAGTTATGTGCTTAAGTGTGTTATTGTGGTAGCAGGTGACATTCTTTTGATTCCATGTTTAGTCCCTTAAGGACATCTTATAATGCTGGTCTAGTTGAAATATAGCATTTGATTCTCTAAGAAGGCTTTTATTTCCCTTCACTTATGAAGCTTCGTTCTGTGGAACATGAAATTCTTGGTTGCAATTTCTTTTCTTTAAGGATGTTCAAATTAGGCTCTCAACTTCTGACTTTTTTTTTATGTTTATCATTTACCTTCTTTTATATATATATATATATTATTGCATTTTAGGTTTTGGGGTACATGTGAAGAACATGCAAGATTGTTGCATAGGTACATACATGGCAATGTGGTTTGCTGCCTTCCTCCCCATCACCTATATCTGGCATTTATCTCCATGTTATCCCTCCTCTTCTTCTGACTTTTAAGGTTTCTTCTGAGAGTTCTGCTGCTAGCCTGGTGGGATTCCCTCTGTAAGTGACCTTCCCCTTCTCTCTAACTGCCTTTAAGACATTTTGTGTGTGTGTGTGTGTGTGTGTGTGTGTGTGTGTGTGTGTGTGTGTTTATCTCTGTGTGTCACGAGTACGTACCTTGGAGGTTGTCATTTTGTATAGTAGCTGGTTGGGGTTCTGTGTGTTTTTTGTATTTGCATGTCAACATCTCCAAACATTTTAGGGAAATTTTTACAAACTATATCCTCAAATATACTTTGCAAAGTTGCTTATTCTCTCTCCTTCTCTCTGAGGAATGCCAATTAGTGGTACAGTTGATCTCTTTATATAATCTCATATTACTCGGAGGTATTGTTCTTTATTTCTTCATTTTTGCTTGCTTTATTTTTGTCTGAGGTGATTGAAAGAACCAGTGTTTGAGCTCCAAGATTATTTCCTTAGCTTGGTCTATTCTCCTGTTAATACTTTCAATTGCATTACGAAATTCTTGTAGTGATTTTTTTTTTTACCTCGAGAAGTTCAGATTGGGTATTTCTTAAAATGACTATTTCATCTGTCAGTTCTTAAATCAATTCACTGGATTGCTTGGCTTCCTTAGACTGAGTTTCAACTCAATCTCAATCAACTTCCTTGTCATCCAGTTCTGGTTTATGTGTCTGTCATTTCAGACATTTCAGACTGATTAATCACCATTGCAGGGAAGCTGATGGGCTTGTTTGGGGGTAAGGAATTCTTTTTCATATGAGAGGGTCTTCTTCGTAACTGTGATGTAAGTTGAATATATTCAGTTGGCTTCATTTCTAGAAGTTTTCGGAAGGCTAAGGCTCTGTACAAGGACTTGTTAAATTATTGCCCTTGATTTCACAGGGGGAAAGAATTAGCAGTGTTTTTTGGTATCATAGTTAAGGCTGTAATCCAGTATACAGCAGTTGGCCGATGGAAGATAGGCTTTTATTCAGCCTTGTGGCTCCTTTGTATATTCTTGCATTTGCAGCTGTGCTCTGTGGTGTCAGGTGGAGCAATAACCCCCTACACCAGGTTCACTCTTGGGCCTTAAGGGAGCCATCTTCAATCACTGGTGCTGTGCTCTCAATTTTTTTCTTTATTTTGGTAAGGTGTCTTGGGTCATAGGGCTCCCTCAGGCAAAAATTCAGTAGGGAAATAGTCCACATCCTTACTTACTCTATCACCTCTGTGGAGATAGGCATGCCTAGATCCCACAGCAGCCCACAAACCTGTGTGACTCCACCTCTCTTAGTTTTCTGAGAATGTGGGCTCCTCCCTTGCTTAAGTGCCAGGCACAGATTTTGGCTTAGCACTCTTAAGCCATGGGCCACCACCCATGTGAGCCAGGACCTGTTCCTGGCTCCTTCCTCTGAACACTTGGGTTTGTGTTCCATGGGTGCTATGGGATCTGAAGGGCTCACAGGCTTGAAACACACCCAGGTTTAGCAAAACACCCAGGCTGATCAGTGGGGCTGCGCTGTGTACATGCTCCTGTGGAGCAGCCAGGCAGGAGCCCTGGGAGAGACTGGTGGGCAGGCAGGCCTTCAGGGCAGATGTGCCTCAGTCCTGTGGGGAAGCCAGCTCTGCTTTCTTCTTGGTGGTTAGCTAGGGCCAGAGCTTCTCAGAGGGAGATGAGGAGCCCTGGGCAATGCACACTAACAGCTGGACTCTGCTGGAGCTATCCCACACATAAAGGCCCCTGACTCCATGCCTGTTACAACTCCACTTCCATGTAATCTCCAGTGAGATCTACTCACCATCTCAAACGTCTGTGAGGAGTGTGTGATCCCTTACACCTAGGATCACAGAGGTCCATGGTGACAGTCGATAATCTTCCAGTCTCTTTACTTAACCCTTCCCGGGAGCTCTTCAGGGCCGGACACTCCAGCCCTAGCATTCAGTCATCACATACAGGGTTCCCATCCTTCCTCCCTCTTCAGTCTCAGCATCTGCATATTTTATTCATCCACACTTAGCATTTTTACTCCGAAGATCTGTTCAAATTATGTTGGTTTGGTGGAAATACTGGTCTCTCTCTATGGGAGTAGCACTTCCCAGCTGCATCTAGTTGGTCATCTTGAGCCTCACTCATTATAGGTCTGTTCATATTTTCTATTTATTTATTTATTTACTATAATCGTAGTAGGTTGTACATGCCCAGAAATTTACCTATTCTTCTATGTTCTTGAATTTCTTCACATATAGTTGTTCATAGTAGTTTCTTACAATCCTTCGTATTTCTGTGATATCTGTGGAAGTGTTTTATTTTCATCTCTGGTTTTCTTTGGAATATTTCTCTTTTTCTCTTAGTCTAGCTAAAGCTTTGTTGATTCTGTTTATATTTTCAAAAAAGTGACTTTTTGTTCTGTTGATCTTTTTAATTTTTTTATTAATAAAATTGGGGTAATTGAGCTATAGATCACCTCAAATAGTTATCTTTCCTTGGAATTGGAAACATTGAAATTCTTCTCTTTTAGCTATTTTAACATATATATAGTAAGTTATTTTAACTGTAATTTCTGTATACACTATCAAATGCTAGAACTTATTTCTTCTATGTGACCGTATTTTTGTACCTCTTAACCAACAACTTCTCTTCATTCCCTCCTATTTCCTTCTCTTCCCAGCCTCTGGTAAGCAACAAATTCTGTGTGTCTGTGAGACACACTTTTTGAGCTCTGATATACCAGTTAAAACATGTGATATTTGGCTTTCTATGCCTGGTTTATTTCACTTACAATAATAACCTGAATTCCATCCATGTTGCTGAAAATGAGAGAATTTAATTCTGTTTTATGGTTGAATAAAATTTAATTGTATAAGAACACCACATTTTCTTTATTCATTCATCCATTGATGGACACTTAGATTGATTCCACATCTTGACTATTGTAAGCAGTGCCATAATAAACATGAAAGTGTGGATATCTCCTTGATCTACTGAGATTTGTTTTTTTTTGTTGTTATTGGAGAGATTGCTGGTTCACATGGTTTTTCTATTTTTGTTTTTTTGAAGATTCTTCATATCATTCTCCATAATGCTGTACTAATTTACATTCCCTCCAACAATGTAGGCACAATCTTATTTCTCCACATCTATGCCAACATTTTATTTTATTTTTTGTCTGTTTGATAGTAGTCATTCTAATTTGGGCAAGATGATATTTCATTGTGGTTTTGATTTGCATTTTCCTGATGATTAGTGATGTTGAACATTTTTTTCATATAGCTATTGGCCATTTATATTTTGTCTTTTAAGAAATGTCTATTAAAGGATTTTGCCTATTTGTTAATGGGATTATTTGTTCTTGTTATTGAGTTGTTTGAGTTTCATATACATTCTGGCTATTAACCCCTTCTGAGATAGATTGTTTGCAAACATTTTCTCCCATGCTATAGGTTGTCTCTTTATTGATATGTTTTGTTGCTGGGTTTCTTCAATCAATGTAATCCTATTTGTCTGATTTTGCTTTTGTTGTCTGCTATTTCAAATTCTTATCCAAAAAGAAATCTTTGCTCAGATCAATGTCCTGTAACATTTTCCCGAAAGTTTCTTTTATGGTTTTAAAGATTTCGGTCTTCCATTTAAGTATTTAATGTATTTTGAATTAATTTTTGTATATATATATATATATATACACAAAAATATATATATATATATGTTGAAAAATGGGAATATAGTTTCATTTTTCTGCATATGAACAGCTAGTTACCTAAATAGATTGTTATTTCCTCAATGTAAGTTCTTGGCACTTTTGTAGAAAGTGAATTGGCTGTGAGTAAATTTAATTGTGGGTTCTCTATTTTGTTCCATTGGTGCATCTGTTTTTTTCTGTGCCAGGAACATGCTGTTTCGTGTTTTATAGCCTAGTAGTATAACTTAAAATCAGGTGGTGTGATGTCTCTGGGTTTGTTGCCGCTGCTCAAGATTGCTGTGTTTATGTGGGATAATTTCTAGTTCCATAGGAAATTGGCAATTGCTTTTTCTATATCTGTGAAGGACATCATTGGAATTTTGTTAATAATTGCAATCAATGTGTAGATTGATTTTGAAAGTATAGATATTTAATATTAATAATTATTCCAAGCTATAAACATGGGCTATCTTTTTATTTTCTTGTATCCTTTTAGCTGTTTCATCAGTAATTTATAATTTTCCTTGTGGAGATTTTTAACTTACATGGTTATATTTATTCTTAAATATTTTTTGGTGACTATTCTAAATGAGATTCTTTTATTAGTCTCTTATAATCAGTTTACTTTCTGTGGTATCAGTTATAACGTTTTCTTTTTAATGTCTGATTTTATCTACTTGTGTTTTTTAACTCTTTTTTCTTTTTCAGATTTATTGCTATTAGCATATAGAAATGCTACTAATTTTGTACAATGATTTTGTATCCTGCAACCTCAATGAATTTGTTAATCATTGGAAGTGTTTTGTTGGGTCTTCAGGTTTTTCTAAAAATAAGATTATGTTGTCTCCAAAAAAAATGATATGCTTCTTCCTTTTCAATTGAGGTGCCCTTCATTACTTTCTCTTGCCTAATTGCTCTGGCTAGGACTTTAATACTATGCTGAATGGAAGTAATGAAAGTGGCATTCCTGTCTTGTTCCAGATCTTAATAGAAAGGCTTTCCATTTTTCTCCATTCAGTGTAATATTAGCTGTTCATTTTCATATACAGTTTTTGTAGTGTTGAGTTATTTTCCCTCTGTGCCCAACTTGTTCAGAGTTTTTACCAAAGTACTTTTCAACATCTAATGAAATTGTTACATAATTTTTGTCCTTGATTTTGTTAATGTGATGTATCTGGTTTATTAATTTGCATATATTGGACAATCACTGAATTCCTGGGATAAATTCCACTTGATCATGGGGAATAATTTTTTAATGGGCTGTTGCATTTGTTTTGCTAGTATCATTTTGAATATTTTTACATTTATGTTCATTAGGGGTATTGACCTATGCTTTCTTTATTTTATTGCCTTGTCTTTCTCTGGTTTTTGTTTCAGAGTAATCCTGGCCTTGAATAATTTTGGAGATATTTCCTAGTATCCAATTTTTTAAAATAGTTTAAGTGTACCTGGGATTCATTTTTGTTTACAAATATAATACAATTCAGTAGTGAAACCCCTGTGACCTGTGCTTTCTTTTGATGAAAAAATAATTATTACTGCTTCAATCTCATTACCATTGTTTGCTCAGGTTTTCTGTTTCCTCATGGTTCAATCTTAGTAGGTTGTCTGTGTTTATCCGTTTCCTCCAGCTTTTTCATGTTATTGACATAAACTTGTTCATAATAGTCTTAATAATCACTTTATTTTCTGTGGTATCAGTTGTAATGTTTTCTTTTTAATATCTGATTTTATTTACTTGTGTTTTTTAACTCTTTTCTTAGTCTAACTAAAGTTTTGGAAGACTTAACTTTTCTAAAATAAACTCTTCATGAAAGGTCGAGTTACTCACAAAGGGAAACCCATCAGACTCACAGCAGATCTCTCAGCAGAAACCCTATAAGCCAGAAGAGAGTGGGGGGCCAATATTCAACATCCTTAAAGAAAAGAATTTTCAACCCAGAATTTCATATCCAAACTAAGCTTAATAAGCAAAAGAGAAATAAAATCCATTACAGAGAAGCAACTCCTGAGAGATTTTGTCACCACCAGGCCTGCCCTACAAGAGCTCCTGAAGGAAGCACTGAATATGGAAAGAAACAATCAGTACCAGCCACTGCAAAAACGTACCAAATGGTAAAGACCATCGACAGTATGTAGAAACTGCATCAACTAATGCGCAAAACAACCAGCTAGCATCAAAATGGCAGGATCAATTCACACATAACAATGTTAACCATAAATGGAAATGGGCTAAAATGTCCTAAACAAAAGGCACAGACTGGCAAACTGGATAAAAAGTCAAGATCCATTGCTGAGCTGTATTCAGGAGACCCGCCTCATGTGCAAGGACATACATGGGCTCAAAATAAAGGGATGAAGAAAAATTTACCAAGAAATTAGCCAAAAAAAAAAAAAAAAAAAAAGGAGTGGTTGCAATCCTAGTCTCTGATAAAATAGACTTTAAACCAACAAAGATCAAAAGAGACAAAGAAAGTCATTACATAATGGTAAAGGGATCAAGGCAACACTAAGAGCTAACTATCCTAAATATATATGCACTCAATACAGGAGCACCCAGATACATAAAGTTCTTAATGACCTACAAAGAGACTTAGACCCCCACACAATAATAGTGGGAGACTTTAACACCCCACTGTCAATATTAAACAGATCAACGAGACAGAAAATTAACAAGGATATCCAGGACTTGAACTCAGATCTGGCCCAAGCAGAACTAATTGACATCTACAGAACTCTCCACCCCAAATCTACAGAATATGCATTCTTCTCAGCACTACATCACATTTATTCTACAACTGATCACATAATTGGAAATAAAACACTCCTCAGCAAATGCAAAAGAATGGAAATCATAACAGTCTCTCAGACCACACTGCAATCAAATTAGAACTCAGGACTAAGAAATTCACTTAAAACGGCACAACTGCATCGAAACTGAACAACCTGCTTCTGAATGACAACTGAATAAATAATGAAATTAAGGCAGAAATAAAGATGTTCTTCAAAACCAATGAAAATGAAGACACATGTACCAGAAGCTCTGGGACACATTTAAAGCAGTGTCTAGAGGGAAATTTATAGCACTAAGTGCCCACAAGAGACATGAGAAAAGATCTAAAATCAACACCCTAACATCACAATTAAAAGAACAAGAGGAGCAAGATTCAAAAGCTAGCAGAAGAGGGAAATAACTAAAATCAGAGCAGAATGGAGATAAAGACACAAAAAAAAACCCTTCCAAAAAAAAAAAAAAAAAAAAAAAAAAACAACAACAACAACAACAACAAAATCAATGAATCCAGGAGCTGGATTTTTGAAAAGATCAACATAGAGTGCTAGCCAGACTAATAAAGAGAGATCAAATAGATCTAATAAAAAATGATAAAAGGGTTATCACCACCAATCCCACAGAAAAACAAACTAAGATCAGAGATTTTTACAAACACTTCTATGCAAATAAACCAGTAAACCTAGAAGAAATGGATAAATTCCTGGACACTTACACCTTCCCAAGACTAAACCAGGAAGAAGTTGAATCCCTGAATAGACCACTGACAAGGCCTGAAATTGAGGCAACAATTAATAGCCTACCAACCAAAAAAAGTCCAGGACCAGATGGGTTCACAGCTGAATTCTACCAGAGGTACAAAGAGGAGCTGGTACCATTCCTTCTGAAACTATTCCAAACAATACAAAAAGAGGGATCCTCCCTAACTCATTTTGTGAGACCAACATCATCCTGATACCAAAACCTGGCAGAGACACAACTAAAAAAGAAAATTTCAGGCTAATAACCATGATGAACATTGATGTGCAAATCCTCAATAAAATACTGGCAAACCAAATCCAACAGCACATCAGAAAGCTTATCCATTATGATCAAGTCAGCTTCATCCCTTGGATGCAAGGCTGGTTCAACATACTGAAATCAGTAAACACAATCCACCACATAAACAGAACCAATGACAAAACCACATTATTCTCTCAGTAGATGCAGAGAAGGGCTTTGACAAAATTCAACAGTCCTTTATGCTAAAAACTCTCAATAAGCTAGGCATCAATGGATCATATCTCAAAATAATAAGAGCTATTTATGACAAACCCACAGCCAATATCATACTGAATGGGTAAAAACTGAAAGCATTCCTTTTGAAAACTGGCACAAGACAAGAATGCCCTCTCTCACCACTCCTATTCAACATAATATTGGAAGTTCTGGCCAGAGCAATCAGGCAAGAAAAAGAAATAAACGGTATTCAATCAGGAAAAGAGGAGTCCAACTGTCTCTATTTGCAGATAACATGGACATGATTGTATATTTAGAAGACCCCATCGTCTCAGCCCCAAATCTCCTTAAGCTGATAAGCAACTTCAGCAAAGTCTCAGGATATGAAATCAATGTGCAAAAGTCACAATATATACAACAATAACAGACAAACAGAGAGCCAAATCATGAGTGAACTACCATTCACAATTGCCATGAAGAGTATTAAATACCCAGGAATACAACTAACAAGAGATGTGAAGGACCTCTTCAAGGAGAACTAGAAACCACTGCTCAAGGAAATAAGAGAGGACACAAACAGATGAACAAACATTCCATGCTCATGGTTAGGAAGAATCAGTACCATGAAAATGGCCATACTGCCCAAAGTAATTTATAGATTCAATGCTATCCCCATCAAGCTACCA
>CAUYLZ010017483.1:0-11872 GCA_963573645.1 Pithecia hirsuta
ATATTATTTCCGTTTTTAAAAAAAAAAAATGGAAAGTAACGGTACGGCACGCCTCCGAAAATGGGGAGGTATGGAAAAAGGGGAGGGAAGTAAAAAGGGGAGGGACGGAAAAAGGGGAGGGACGGAAAAAGGGAAGAGAAGAAAAAGGGGAGGGGAGGGAAGGGAAGGGGGAGGGGAGGGGAGGAAAAGAAAGGGAAAGGAAGGGAAGGAAAAAGGAAAAGAAAGGAAAGGAAAAAGGAAATGAAAGGAAAGGGAAAAGGAAAGGGGAAAGGAAAAGAAAGGAAACGAAAAAGGAAAGGAAAGGAAAGGAATGGTTAAAATTCCTTAAACCCAAAGAGTATTTTATATACTTAAAACATAGTCACCAAACATTGTTATACCCACAGGAAAATTCTGTATGATTGTAAGATTTTAATTAGCCTAGCATCTCCTTGGACCACAAAAGGAGTTAAAGGAATATCAATAATTTACTGTACCTTCTTGGAGTTGTTTGGGAGAATGATTTTTAGCATTACTAGTCAGGAGCATTCGCCGTAGCAGGGCGTCGGTCCCTGTGATTTCTTCTTCACAGATCCAGTCATCCACAATACATAAATGTGGGTAGTTAGTAGCAAGGAGACGTAGTAAAGCTGAATGCAACCCTTGAAAATTTACAGGAAATCAACTGGATTCTTCATGCTCAAACACCAGAAGCTTCCCCACCCCTCTCACTTTTATCAAGCCATCAGCCCACAAGGAAAGAGAATTATACTCTAAGTCAGTGTTTCTCAAAGAATGATTAGAGCACCACTATCATCATAAGCTTGGGAAGTTTATTTCATGTGCAGAATGATGAATACCATCCCAGATGATTATATCAGAAGTTCTGGAATGGAGCCCTAGGAATGAGCACTTCTTGTGCGTGCAAACTACAGTTTAAGAACTTCTGTATAGTAGTTTGAGCAAAGGAAACTGCTTAAATGAAGACCCCCAAGTAATATGATAAAGAGTGAGCTGGGACTACTACTTATATAGAAAGCTTTCAACTTTCTTCCACCCCACACAACATAATAGTCTCTTAAAGTTGTTTGACATAGCAGTGGTTCAAGAGTTCAGGGAAGAGCAAAGAAAAGGAAGAAAGAATAATGTCCATTTGTGGGCTATCATACATGATTTGGAAAAGGTCCTACTCAGAAATACTAATAGGGTTCTGTAGATAACATGCCCTTTCCTCCAACTCTGTTGAGAATCATCCCTATAGATGTGTAAAATTAGTTGCCCATTTTGAATACCTAAAAGGTCTCAGGTAGTTTATGTCCCTTGTTTCATCTCTCTCTAACATTCATACAAAGTAAACACTTTGAAAGGAATGAAACAGGCTGAAAGGAACGAAAGGAACGAAACAGGCTGAAAGACATTTATTAATATTAACAACCCCAAAGTCACACAGCTACGTATGTCAGCCAAGAGAAGCAATACTGATGATACCCACAATGGGGGGGGCATTTTTTCTTGGTTCAAGAAGCGTTAAAGGAGATCAAAATAAATGAGAAAACTTCCTGTTACCAAATCAAAGCCTTGTTTATAACATTTTACCTATACCACAGTTTGACTATTCACGACTATTATGTATAATATTAATAATGAGAGGCCGGGTGCAGTGGCTCATGCCTGTAATCCTAGCACTTTGGGAGACTAAGGGGGATGGATCACTTGAGGCCAGGAGTTCCAGACCAGCCTGACCAACATGGGGAAACCCTGTCTCTATTAAAATACAAAAAATTAGCCAAGAGTGGTGGTGCACACCTGTAATCCCAGCTACTTGGGAGGCTGAGGCACAAGAATTGCTTGAACCTGGGACGTGGAGGTTGCAGTGAGCCAAGATCATGCCACTGCACTCCAGTCTGGGCGACAGAGCAAGACACTGTCTCAAAAAAAAAAAATTATGACATCATAAAAATGTCTCTTTAATGAATTAATGAAGTACTATGCTAAGTGCTTCACACATAAGTACCTAATAAATATTGTTGCTACCACTATATTATCATCATCATCATCAGAATAGTAAGACTACACAGTAGTAGTAGGAATCAAAGTACTTGAGATCTAATTATCCCCTTATTATGCAAATCAAATGGTACTACTGCTTAATCCCAGTAGAGAAAATATCCAATTCCTTTCTCATAGAAACAACTTAAAATTGATGTTTCTGTGTTTGAAAAGACATTGTACACCGGGCGCAGTGGCTCACGCCTGTAATCCTAGCACTTTGAGAGGCCAAGGCAGGTGGACCACCAGGTCAGGAGTTCAAGACCAGCCTGGCTAACATGGTGAAATCCTGTCTCTACTAAAAATACAAAAATTAGCTGGGCGTGGTTACAGATGCCTGTAATCCCAGCTACTTGGGAGGCTTAGGCAGGAGAATTGCTTCAACCCAGGAGGCAGAGGTTGCAGTGAGCCGAGATCACGCCACTGCATTCCAACATGGGCAACACAGCAAGACTCCATATCAAAAAACAAAAAAAGAAAGAAAAAAAAAGAAGAAAAGACATTGTAACAATAAAAAACGGCATTACTTTAACATTTGAATTTCTAAATGCATACAGGAATATATGTACAGTTAAAACTATACCCAACCAGCACAAAAAAGACTGCTTATGAAAGTGTAATCCACATTTCATACTATTTTCAATAAAGCATATCAACTGCCAAATGCTGTTAAAAATAACATTTTTTGGAAATAGATTATACAAAGAGGCCAGGCACAGTAGCTCACATTTGTAATACTAACACTTTTGAAAGACTGAGTGGGGCTCTTCACTTGAGGTCAGGGGTTCAAGACTGGCCTGACCAAAATGTTGAAACCCTGTCTCTACTTTAAAAAAAAAAAAAAAAAATTATACAAAGACGTAAGTAAATAAATGCTGCAGACATCTAGTTAACAATGACCAGTGAAGGCTTATGTTTCTCCTTGAAATCAACCATAGTAAAGAAAGAAAAAGGCGCGGTGGCTCACGCCTGTAATCCTACCAGTTTGGGAGGCCAAGGAGGGTGGATCACCTGAGGTCAGGAGTCCGAGATAGGCCTGGCCAACATGGCAAAACGCCATCTCTACTAAAAATACAAAAATTAGGGCCAGGTGTGGTGGCTCATGCCTGTAATCCCAGCACTTTAGGAGGCCAAGGCAGCTAGATCACCTGAGGTCAGGAGTTCGAGACCAGCCTGGACAATATGGTAAAACCCTGTCTCTACTAAAAATACAAAAATTAGCCAAACGTGGTGACATGCACCTGTAGTCCCAGCTACTAGGGAGGCTGAGGCAGGAGAATCGCTTGAACCTGGGAGGTGGTGGTTGCAGTGAGCTGAGATCACGGCACTGCACTCCAGCCTGGGAGACAAAGTGAGACACCATCTCAAAAAATAAATAAATAAAAATACAAAAATTAGCTGGGTTTGGTGGCAGGCACCTGTAATCCCAGCTACCCAGGAGGCTGAGACAGGAGAATCACTTGAACATGGAAGGTGGAGGTTGAAGTGAGCCAAGATCACGCCACTGCACTCCAGCGTGGGTGACAAGAGTGAAACTCCATTTCAAAAAAAAAGTAAAAGAAAATTCCAACTTAACCGAAAGAAAAACACCCACACTCAAACATTGTAAGAGCTATTTAATTAAGAAAAATCTCTAGAAAATTAGCTGCACATGGTGGCACAGGCCTGTAGTCCCAGCTACTTGGGAGGCGAAGGTAGGAGGAGGCTTGAGCCCAGGAGTTTAAGGCTACAGTGAGCTATGATCACTCCAGCCTGGGTAACATAATGAGACCCTTTCCCTAAACAAAAAAATATATATATATCTAATTTCAAAAAACATGACTATATTTCTATTTAACATGATGTATACTAAAAATATTACAATATATCCATACTATAGAATCTGAAACAATCAGAAACAGTAAGGCAGATCTACCTGTACCGATATGTAAAAATGTTCAAGACTCCAAGAAGAAAAACAAGCCTCAGAAGAGGCAGGGGAGGCTGGGTGTGGTGGCTCATGCCTGTAATCTCAGCACTTTGGGAGGCCAAAGTGGGCAGATCACTTGAGGCCAGGAGTTAGAGACCAACCTGGGCAACATGCTGAAACCCTGTCTCTACTAAAAATACATAAATTAGACGGACTTGGTGGCACATGCCTGTAATCCCAGCTATTTGGGAGGCTAAGGCAGAAGAATCGCTTGAACCCAGGAGGTGAAGGTTACAGTGAGCCAAGATCGTGCCACTGCAAGATCTTGTGCCTAAGTGACAGAGTGAGCCACTGTCTCAAAAACAAAAACAAACAAACAAAGAAGCAGGGTACAATACTACTCAGAGTTAAAAAAAAATTTTTTTTTTACTTGTGTAAGTATCTGTTAGGTTCAACCACATAACCCTGCTGTTTCTGTAGCTCTAAATTAGTTGAATACCTGCAATTTCACACAGTTCAACCTATAGGAGAAAAAAGCATGAAAATATATACCAAACTGAAAATAGCTAAGGTTGTGTTTTAGGGGGCAGGGTGGTTTGCAGTAACTGAAATAACAGATTTAGTGAGGGAAGCAAAGAGGTATTTCACTCCTGAATTGTTTGAATTTTTAACATTAAGCACCTATTACACTTTATAACATTATAAACAGTAAGGCTTTTTTAACAATAAACTTTAGCAATAAAAGGCAAATAAAACATACCTCCCAACTCCTGCTGTAGCCCTTGAGCCTGTCGAATAAGGAATTTGATAGGAATCTGATCCATTAAAGAAGAAGAATACGATTTTGGCTTTCTTTGCATGGCAGCTATCAAAGATAAAAAGCGTAAAATAAATAAAATGTCCGGAAACAACAGAAGTCTTAACCTTCAATCCAAATGGAAACAAAGTCAAATTACTTTTAATGCACTTAACCTGCAAATATAGCATATAAAAGATAAAGAATAATTATGAAAACAAGTGGCTACACAGGAATAACAAGAAGATACCTGGGACAAGATCTGGAAAATGCCCTAAAACTGAAAACCAGTCAGGAGAAAATTCCTAACAGGTGAGAGAAGCCATGTGCAAAAGTGCCCTACACCAATGAGTCAAGATTTTTCCCAAATCTAATTAATTGGGAAGATCAAATGTGATCATGAAAGTATGGCCTAGAGCTTCATGATTCCAATGCATCTTATAAAAAGAAACTGTGGCTGGGCGTCGTGGCTCACGCCTGTAATCCTAGCACTTTGGGAGACTGAGGCAGGCAGATCATTTGAGGTCAGGAGTTTGAGACCAGCCTGGCCAATAAGGTGAAACCCCATCTCTACTAAAAACACAAAAATTAGCCAGGTGTGATGGGAGCCTATAATCCCAGATACTCAGGAGGCTGAGGCAGGAGAATCACTTGAACCCGCGAGGTAGAGGCTGCAGTGAGCTGAGAGCACGCCACTGTACTTCAGCCTGGGAAAAACAAGTGAGACTCTGTCTCAAAAAAAAAAAAGATAAAATCACGGTTCCTTTTTTTGAAATGGAGTCTCACTCTATCACCCAGGTTAGAGTGCAGTGGCGTGCTCTTGGCTCACTGCAACCTCCAGCTTCCAGGTTCAAGTGATTTTCCTGCCTCAGCCTCCTGAGTAGCTAGGCACCCACCACCACACCAGATTAACTTTTGTATTTTTAGTAGAAACGACTTTTCCCCATGTTGGCCATGCTGGTCTCAAACTCCTGACCTCAGGTAATCTGCCCACCTCAGCCTCCCAAAGTGCTAGGATTATAGGCATGAGCCACCCGCCAATTTTATCATACTACATACAATAGTGGTGACTGACTTTTTATTCCCCTGAGTCATTCTGTCGCACAGGCTGGAGTGCAGTGGCTCAATCTTGACTCACTGCAACCTCCACCTCCTGGGTTCAAGCAATTCTTGTGCCTCAGCCTCCCAAGTAGCTGGAACTACAGGTGCCCACCAAGACACCTGGCTAAGATTTGTATTTTTAGTAGAGATGGGGTTTTGCCATGTTGGCCAGGCTGGTCTCGAACTCTTGACCTCAGGTGATCCACCAGCCTCGGCCTCTCAAAGTGCTGGGATTACAGGCATGAGCCACCATGCCCAACCTTAATTCTTTTCAAATTAAGTTAAGCAATGTGAATTTGACTTCCTTCTCTCATAACTCCTACCTTCAACCAGTCATGTCCACTCTTTTTTTTCTTCTAAGTCCATTTTAATTTCTGTACTTTTGCTGCTATCCTAATTCAGTGCCTACTCACCCTTTGTTTAAATATTTTCTATGGCCCACTTTCCCTGCCTCCAATTTAATATATCCTTCACCCAGTGGCTATAGTCCTCTTATTTAAATACAGACTTGGCCACCTTCAGTGAATCCTCAGATCACACAGAGTAAAGGTCCTTGCCAGTCAACACTATCTTTCTCTGTCTCATCTCTACCATATTCTATATGCCTGGCACCCAAATCTCATTTCAAGATACTTTCCTTTACACCACAGGAATATACGAGAATCTCAATTAGGGTGTCTGTAGTTTGAAAAAGGATATACAATGTTTATTCTTTTATAAACAACAAACAGTTAAGCTCATTTTTTGTTTAAGGACAAGAAGTATGAAAGTGTAAGTGTTAGAATAAAGGTTAAGAATCACTGTCTATATAGACCACATATATATCATATACTCTTTTTTTTTTTGAGATGGAGTTTTGTTCTTGTTACCCAGGCTAGAGTGCAATGGTGCGATGTCAGCTCACTGCAACTGCTACCTCCTGGGTTCAAGCAATTCTCCTGCCTCAGCCTCCCGAGTAGCTAGGCTTACAGGCATGCGCCACCACCCCCAGCTAATTTTGTATTTTTAGTAGAGACAGGGTTTCACCATGTTGGTCAGGCTGGTCTCGAACTCCTGACCTCAGGTGATCCGCAGTCTTCCAAAGTGCTGGGATTACAGGCGTGAGCCACCGCACCCAGGCTATATTCTTGATTAGATATAATCTCTCTTTCAATAAATTAGCATAGTTTTTAATACCAATCTTTTATGAATTAAGAAAGCATCAGAAGGCAGTTAAAACAATAGTTACAGGTTACAGAAATAGTCAAATCCTGGTTCCAATACTTACTACAATACTTAATACTAACTTAGGGAAGTTACTTAACTTCCTTGTGCCTCAGTGTTCTCCCTTGTAAAATAAACATAACCACCACCTATCTTACAGAACTGTTGTGAGGGTTTACATGAGTTAACTATAAGACTAAACTAAGGCAGGGCACAGTGCTCATGCCTGTAATCCCAGCACTTTGGGAGGTCGGGAGCGGAGGGGGCAGATGACTTGAGGTCAGGAGTTCTAGACTAGCCTCACCAACAGAGTAAAACCCTATCTCTACTAAAAACACAAAATTTAGCCAGCATGGTGGCAGGCGCCTGTAATTCTAGCTACTCAGGAGTCTGAGGCAGGAGAATCACTTGAACTCAGAAAGTGGAGGTTGCAGTGAGCTGAGATCGCCTTCCAGCCTGGGCAACAGTGCAAGACTCTGTCTCAAGAAAAAAAAAAAAAGACCAAACTATATGTGTACGATTAAAAAGCAGCAAAATTATTTCATGTTTCTAGATAGGAAGACTTAATACTGCAAAGATGTAAATTCTCTCCAAAATAATCTGTAAGTTTAACATAATTCTTCTCAAAATCCCAATATAATTTTCATTTGTAAAATTTAACAAAATTATTATAAAGTTCTCAGAAAAGATTAAATATGTAAGAATAGATAGAAATTCCAAACATGAACTGATATAGTCAAAGGCACAGAAAATGTGGAACATAAAAAAGAAAATCTGGGCCAGGTGCGATGGCTCACACCTGTAATCCTAGCACTTTGGGAGGCTGAGGCAGGTGGATCAACTGAGATCAGGAGTTCGAGACCACCCTGCCAATATGGTGAAACCCAGTCTCTACTAAAAATACAAAAATTAGCCAGGTGTGGTGGCACATGCCTGTAACCCCTCAAGAGGTGGAGGCAGGAAAATCACTTGAACCCAGGGACGGAGGTTGCAGCTGAGATCACGCCACTGCACTCCAGCCTGGGCTATACTCTGTCTCAAAAGAAAAACAAAAAAAAGAAAAAAGAAAATCCAGAAACAGACAAAGGTTTGTAATAACACTTTGACACACATAAAAGCAGTCCTCTAAAGTAACAGGAAAATGACAAGTATGTAATGTTAACAAATAACCAATTATGAAAAAATAAAATTAAACACCTGTAATCACAGCACTTTGGGAGGCCGAGGAGGGCAGATCACGAGGTCAAGAGATTGAGATCATCCTGACCAACATGGGGAAACCCCGTCTCTACTAAAAATACAAAAATTAGCCAGGCATGGTGGCACGTGCCTGTATTCCCAGCTACTCAGGAGACTGAGGCAGGAGAATTGCTTGAACCTGGGAGGTGGAGGTTGCAGTGAGCCAAGATCACGCCCCATTGCACTCCAGCCTGACGACAGAGCAAGACACCGCCTCAAAAAAAAAAAAAAAAAAACTTACAGTTTCTGGGCAACATAGCCCTGTCTCTCCAGAAAATAAAAATAAAAATAAAAATAAAAATAAATCAAACAGGTGTGGTGGCATATAACTATAGTCCCAGCTACTCAGGAGGCTGGCAGGAGGATCGCTTGAGCCAATAAGTTTGAGGCTGCAGGGCAACAGTGAGACCCTGTCTCTAAAAAAAATAAAAATAATTTTTTAACTCATATAATTTTTCACAATCTTTGACTAAGCAGTTCCACACCTAGGAATCTGTCCTAAAGAAAGAAATAATCATGACTGTATACAGAGCTAGCTCTAGGAATAGTCATTCTTCAACTGTTTATAATGATAAAATTTGGGAATAATGTAAATGTCCAACAATAAGGAATTTGTTACAAGTAATGTGGCCGGGTGCAGTGGCTCACACCTATAATCCCAGCATTTTGGGAAGCCGAGGAGGGTGGCTCCCTTGATGTCAGGAGTTCAAGACCAGCCTGACCAACACAACGAAACCCCATCTCTACTAAAAATATAAAAATTCACCAGGCATGCTGGCTCACACCTGTAATCCCAGCTACTCGGGAGGCTGAGGTGTGAGAATCGCTTGAACCCAGGAGGCATAGGCTACAGTGAGCTGAGATCATGCCACTGCACTCCAGCCTCAGTGACAGAGCAAGACACTGTCTCAAAAAAAAAAATTAATGGTACATAATTATGAGAAAATATTATGTAGCTACTGAAGATATTTTTTTAAAAATTAACAGGCAAATGTTTAAATGTATTATTAGAGTAAATTAAAATATATATTATCTCTAACCCCACTGGACGCAAGAAAAACAAATACATATATATGTGTGTGTGTGTGTGTGTGTGTGTGTGTGTGTGTGTGTGTGTATGTGTGAGAGAGTGTGTGTGTGTGTGTGTGTGTATATATGTGTGTGTGTGTATATACATGTATATAGTAATTTCATCTTTGCAAAAGCTATCACATATGCAATGACTGAAAGGTTTTCTGCTGAACTTCTAATGGTGATTACCTCTGGGCAGTAGAATTATGGATGGTGTATGCTTAGTTCTTTTCTCATTTCCTAAATTTTCTCCAGTAAACACACTTCTTTTTTTGTAGGGTGTCACTATCACCTACGCTGGACTGCAGTGGCACAATCACAGCTCACTGCAGCCTCAACCTCCTATGCTCAAGCAATCTTCCCACCTCACCCTCCCAAGTATCTGGGACCAGAGACACATGCCATCACATCCAGCCAATTTTTGTATTTTTTGTAGAGACAGCATTTCAAAACATGTTGCCCAGACTGATCTTGAACTCCTGGGCTCAAGCTGTTCTCCTGCCTGGGCCTCCCAAAGTGCTGAGATCACAGGCATGAGCCACCGTGCCTAGCCCAGCAGACATACTTTTTAATAAACATTTTTATTTTAAAAACCAGCTGTTTTACATAAAGATATGTAAACAACTAGGCAAGCAATGAAATAAGCTTAAATTATTAAGCTGTTACTCTACAATATAGTCATGTAACCATTAGAGCCCTTTTTTGTCAAAACTTGATTTAACTCTATATTTTACAGCTCAGAAACTTTAAGCTGTAAAGAAGTAACATCTGCCAGTATTTGCTTAAAAGCTCCTGCATTTTCAAAGAGGCAGATGGAATAACTTTCTTCTCAGAAGAAAATAATTAACTATCAGGTGCAAAGAAAAACTTCAAGTTCAGAATTTAGAGCTAGTGAACACAACAGTTTCCCAAGTGCCATAAGATGTGTCTTGTTCTGCTGGTGACCAAGAAGGAAATTTCACACATAACAGAAAGAAGAAAAACTAAAAATTTATAAATGAAGTGAAGCTTAAGGGTGAGTTAAATAAGTAACACTTTTGGCTACTAAAAGAGTGAGAATAATCATGTTTAGGATCCTACTGGTTACAGAAACAGAAATAGTTCCTTTTATATACAGTATTAATTACTACTGTCTTAAACTTCGAAAGTATCTAAAAATGAACAGTTTTACCTAGTAATAAAGTTTTCAGATGTAATAAAAAGGAAATATTTTTTTTTTATTATAAAAACTTGAAAGGAGGCAGGTGCAGTGGCTCACACCTGTAATCTCACTTTGGGAGGCTGAGGCGGGCAGATCACAAGGTCAAGAGACCGAGACTATCCTGGCTAACACAGTGAAACCCTTTCTTTACTAAAAATACAAAAAATTAGCTGGTCATGGTGGTATGTGCCTGTAGTCCCAGCTACTCAGGAAGCTGAGGCAGGAGAACTGCTTGAACCTCAGAGGCAGAGGTTGCCGTGCGCCAAGATCATGCCACTGTACTCCAGCATGGGTAACAGAGTGAGACTCTGTCTCAAAAAACAAAAAAATAAAAATAAAAACTTCAAATGTAATGGTAATGTTCATATTTTAACTAGGTATACAGGGATTTACATTATTCTTTTGGATCAATACTTAATATTTAACTAAAACTAATATATATACATTTATTATAAATATCTTTAAACAAATCAAAAATATATACACACAATTTTTTAATGGCTATGATATTCTAATTCTAATTAGAATATCTAATTAGAATATCTATGATATTCTAATACAGATGCTTGGCTTTATCAGAAATTTCAGAATTCCCTATTTGAGCTTCTGTAGCTACTTAGCAGCTACTAATAATGTTTATTATAAAACCATGAAACAGTTAGCAAGGTATTGAAACTACAACACAATTTCATAGCCAGGAATAATTTTTTTTTTTGAGATGGAGTTTCGCTTTGCTGCCCAGGCTAGAGTACAGTGGTGCAATCTCAGCTCACTGCAACCTCCACCTCCCGGGTTCAAGCAATTCTCCCACTTCAACCTCCCACGTAACTGGAACTACAGGCGCCACCACACCCAGCGAATTTTTGTATGTTTTGCAGAGACAGGGTTTCACCATGTTGGCCAGGCTGGTCTCGAACTCCTGTCCTCAAGTGATCCACCTGCGTCAGCATCCCAAAGTGCTGGGATTATAGGCATGAGCCACCACACCCGGCTGCCAGGAATAAATCTGAGGCAGAATAATTGTACTTTTGGCTGTAGAAGAGCAAAACTCACTCATGCCATGACACAGCATGCAGTTGTTTACTCCCCTTTGAGATGAGAAACTAGACTAGAAAAAAATCTCCTAAACCAGGAGGAAAGCTTCCCTAAGGAAAGGCCAATCCCCCCAACTGTCTTCTACATCCCATCTCCTCCCACCTATCAAGGACATCACTCCAGGGACTGTCTCTCTCCTGCATCACCAAGCCTTCCCTCTCTTCTAGATTATTCCCAACAGCATATAAACATTCTCTTGGCTCTTGCATCTTTAAAAAAAAAAAAGCCA
>CAUYLZ010017484.1:0-48410 GCA_963573645.1 Pithecia hirsuta
AAAATTAGCTGGGCATGGTGGTGCGTGCCTGTAGTCCCAGCCACTCGGGAGGCTGAGGCAGGAGAATTGCTTGAAACCGGAAAAACGGAAGTCGCAGTGAGCCGGGATCGCGCCACTGCACTCCAGCCTGGCGATAGAGCAAGACTCTGTATCAAAAAAAAAAAAAAAAGAAAGAAAAAAAAAAAAAAAGACTGAAAGATTGAAGGGGAAATAAGGACATTTCTCGATAAAAGAAAATTAAGAGAATTTATCACCAGCAGACCTGTACTATAAGAAATGCTCTAGGAACTTCTTTCAGTTGTAGGGAAATAATACCAGTTGGGAACTCAGGTCCTTGGAAAAGAATCAAGAATACTGGAATGGTAAAATATTTGGGTCAATACGAAATACTAGTTTTCTTCCTTCTGCTTTTTTCTTCTTAATTTCATTGTTAATCAGATAAGAATTTTAAGCAAAAATTATAACACTGTCTTGCGAGGCTTATAACATCTAGAGATGAGATACATGTAACAGCTGTAAGGTAAAGACCAGGGGTAGATAAGGACCTCAAGGGTGACAAGAGTTCTTTATTATAGAGGTCGTACAGTGTTGACTGTAGGTAGACTGTGAAAACTCATAATATATTTCTAACTTGCAGCCAACTGAAAAATGTAAAGAAATATGTGTTAAGCCAATAGAAGAATTGAAATGGATATTCAAATAATTTTTTAAAGTCAGGAAATGAGAAACAGAGGCATAAAATTTTGATTTTTTTTTTGAGCAATTAAATGAATAAAAGGAAACAGTTTTTTAAAATTAGGTTTTCATAGTATGATGAGCTATTCAGTAACCATTTAACATTGGGTTTCTGAAGAACGTGAGCATAGGAAATTGCTCACAGTGTTACATTAATTGAAAAAAGCAAGATGCTTAGCTAGTGTATGTGACAATTTTTAAAAATACAATGATGTATTCACCCATGTAACATAGAAAAATACATCAAAGAAAATAGGCCGAAATGTCTTTTGGCACTTAATGCCTTAGTCTTACTTTTTAAAATTTTCTAGATTTTCTACCGTGAACATGAGTTATCATAAAACTTACTTTTCAGCTATTGCCAGAGTCCTAACGTGGCACGGTAGTGTTTCTGTGTCCTCATTTTATACACTTCACTAGGTTTTTCTAATCGTTTTTAGCTGATTCTTTTAGATTTTCTAAGTGAACAGTTGTGCAGTGTGCCCCTAATATAACGATTCAGTTATATATTGAGTCATGAGATCTGTTAATGTCTAACTGTCTGCTTTAATGCAAGGGAGTGTCCCTGAGAACGTTCAGGCACTGATCGGTGCCCAAACCACGGGGACTCCCACCTCCTGATCCACCCATCCTGACCCACAGAACAGGGTCATTGTTAGGATGAAAGGCGGTGGTGGTCATAAAGCGCTGGACTCTGTGCGTCATCATCACGTGCCCTCACTCGGTGTTAGTGGTTATTCCTGTGAGGATGCACCTCTGGAATCACATATTTCTTAGGGCGGGGACAGAGCTGAGCAGTGGCTGCAGCCACACTAGGCAGTGTGTGGATCAGAAGGAAGGATGAGCTGGCCCCTTAGGGTGGTCACCTCTGAGCAGCTGTGCCTAAGCATGAATTCAGTCTGGCATGTTTTCTTTATTTTAAAATCCACACCCATATGGAGATGCTCTCACCTTGTGGGCCCTGAATGAATGATGGACGATAATAATGCTGACGTGTGGCCTAGCGTGTGGCTCCCTCCATAGCTTATGTCATTTTAGGAGGCTCACCGTGGGAGACTCAGGCTCCAGGTTTATCCCCTGAGTAAAGAGTCTGTCTGTGGTCAGCAGCCTTTGTTGGTCCTGGTGGTCTCTGTCTTCAGGTTTTCGTGCTCTTGTGTAAGCCCCTCCCCTTGTAGGTGAGTTGGACCTACTGGGTCACGTCTAACAAATCAAATATGGCAAAAGTAATGGGATGGCACTCCTTTTCTGCACTCCTGGGTAACTTCTGTCTTGCTTGCCTTTCCTCTTCCCCCACCTCCCCCTACCCCCAGCTCTGGGGGAGGGAAGCTGACAGGCTGTGAGTAGCCCCATGGCAAAAGATTAGCAGCCATTGAGGCCCTGAGGCCTGCAGCAGCCTACACATAAGCTTGGGAAGGGGCAAAGTGGAGGTAGAGCCACCCCTAGGCAAGCCTTGAAATGACCACAGTCCCTGCTGACACCTTGAGTGCGGCCTTGTGAGAGACCCTGAGCTAAAGACGTCCTGCTGAGCTCTGCGCAGACTCTGGGTGCACAGAAACTGCAGGCTTCTTAAGTTGTCCTAGGCTGCTTGGTTTTGCATTCATTTGTTGCACAGCAATAGATAACCAATACATTCTCTTAAACAATTTAGTGTCTGTACGACTTCTACCTCGTCCCATTCCTCCCACCTTTGTCTTTGGGGAATTGTTCTGGTTTCACCATGCTACCCTTCTATTTCTGAAGTTTTTCATCAAGGTGCCAAATACCTTTTCTGCCCATTTCTTTATCTTTCCATGTTGCTTCTAGCCCAGCAACCACTTTTCTGCTGTGCTGGCAAAAGATAGCTCACTGACCGTCACCTGTCATTCATCTATTTTCTTTGGAAACCTCACCTGCTTCTTTCAAAAGGCATAGAAAGATGTGGCTTCACGGCGATCCAGAGTCCAGAGCAGGGGCTCTCAGCCTGCTTTTTGTCTCTGTCGTATCTCAAAGGCGATGTCACACCTGAGCCACACTGTGGGCCAGGGCAGTGAGGTGGCTTCTGACCACACATGGTTCCCAGTCTCCCAGCTCCGAGCCCTCCCTGTTACCAGCTGTGTGTGTTGGCTTCCTGAGATGAATGGTGGAAGATGCTCTGGTCCTGACTGTGCTGAACTCAGTGGTGATACCTCTGGACTCATGACATCGCAGTACAGCTTAGCTGTGTGCTCCAGAACATGTCTGTCTACTAAGTTTCTATATCTAGAAGGCCTACACAATGATGGCTGCAATTTATCTCTCCTTAAATAGAGCTTTAGGGAAAGAATTCCTCTGTAAGTGATAGAAGATGAGCATTTACTATTTGAAACCTGAGCAGAATGATTGTACCATTTGTAAGCTGTAATAGGAGCCACGATTGTCCCTGGGCCCAGGAAGAGTTATGGAGAAAAACAGGTCATCACACCTCCTGAAAATATTTTCCAGTTGAAAATTAGTTTCTTGTAAATCACCTCTGTATTCTTTTAACTCCCGCTTCATAGAGTGGACGTCTGGTGCTGGAAGCCTCCATGCTGCCCCTGTGGTCAGTGGTCTGTTCACACCATTCCTGGCTACGTTAGGTGTCCCCAGTGCAGAGAATTAAGTCACGGGAAAAGTATACTCTGGATTTTACCAGGAGGTCACGGAGAGCCCCTCTTGCCTTGGCAGACAGCAGCATTCTTATTACACTTCATTTATCTATTTGGGAGGACTCGGGAGGACCAGCTGGGCCCCGTCTGCACTCATCAAGAGTTAATTTCTGAGCGAGGTGCTGCGGTCATGAACAAGTGCAGAAGGCACCCCGGTGGCCCTGCCAGACAAGACGGCCCCTTAATTAGCAGCCACGTTCAATCAGGCTGCTTAACCTGCTGCGGAGCCGGGGAGGTCATGTCCTTCCTGCCGCCCTGCCTGTAAACACAGCGCCCAGAGCCGGGCCTGGACTCTGTGCGGCCTGGGAGGAGGAAGTGAGGAAGATGGTGCAGACCCAAACCTGAAACGCTTCCAGGGGATACCCGGACTCTGCTGTTATTTTTGGTGGAGTAGTGAGGGTTAACGGAGAGAGAGATTTTTTTTTCTTTTAAAATTTGGAGGCATCTTTTGTTTTTGCCAACTTCATGTTTCCCAAACTGGACATCTTACTGGCTTGCTTTCTTTGCTATTAAAAAAGTCTTACTTATGTTGTCATGTTTCTGGCATCGCCTAGGGCCTAGGGCTAGCTATGCACTGAGACCTCTTGCTGTAGTGGAAAGTCGGAATCCTTCACCAATTTTGTGACTCCGCAATGTCCTTTACTCAGATACAAAACGAGGATGATTATACTGGCCCTCCCATCTCATGGAGCTGTTAAGAGGAAACCGTAGAGAGATAGTTTGTTAGCCGTCAAACCCTGTGTCAGATATCAGCTGATAGAATTGGATGCCAGGATTGAGGTGCTTTTACTTGGCTCATTCATTATAGGTAGCCAAGGTCCATTTTTATTTTAATGGTCACATAGAGAATACCAAAAGCCTGGTGTTGTTGGTAGATTTTTTTTTTTTTTTTTTTTCGAGGTAGAGTCTCGCTGTGTCGCCCAGGCTGGAGTACAGTGGTGCAATCTTGGCTCACTGCAACCTCCACCTCCCGGTTCAAGCAGTTCTCCTGTCTCAGCCTCCATAGTAGCTGGGATTATAGGTGAGTGCCACCATGCCTGGCTAATTTTTGTATTTTTAGTAGAGATGGGGTTTTACCATGTTGGTCAGGCTGGTCTCAAACTCCTGACCTCGTGATCCACCTGCCTCGGCCTCCCAAAGTTCTGGGATTACAGGTATGAGTCACCACCCCTGGCTGGTAGATGTTTTATACCGTATTAGAAACGCCATCTACTATGGCAGCAGTTAGTAAACAGCAAATAAATACAAGCACTTGCCCACATTCTGGCCAGGAGACTTGAATATACTTTGAGGACCACAGAGGGTCAGAGAGATGGGGATGGCAGGAGGAGGAAGGAATAGGAGGGTCATTTTTAGCTCCATAGGACATTAGACACTCCAGGTGTTTGCCTGGGGGAACTTCAGGTGGGCTGTGGCTTAGTCAGCTACCTAGGTCATGGTAGGTAATTTTGGGGCAACCTGCTATAGGGTTCTTGAGCAGACCCTTGAGTAGTCTCTGGACATGGTCAGCTTCTGATGGTATATGGAGGAACGCAGCGGCTTCCCAGATCCCCGCCTATGAGTAACTTGATTTACTTAGCACAGTGGCTCAGAACTCCTTCTGGTGATCAAAAGAACCCACAAAATGGAATAGGAGGCAGTGCCCCATGCCCTTGTCAGCGAGGCAAAGTGTAACTTGGGGGTTTCATATGAGTGGCAGTTACCGTACCTGCTGAGAGCATTGCATTGAACCCAGGGACCAGCCAAGAGGAACTAATGGACCCAGTGGAAGATCATTTGAGCCTCAGCCACAGGAAGAGCTGGATGCAGGCCGGGGAAGTGGATTGGTGGGCCGCACATTCATTTAAGGTTGAAATGCTTAGCATTTTAAAGGAGACTGTAAATTTTAAGCTTCGTTCTTTATTGACCTGGCAGATCGAGAGTGCTGTGTCTTGGTGTAATGAAGCATTATGTTGGTACAGTGAAAAGGAAACTGCCTTCCTGGCTGAAATTCGGTCTCCCTAAAAACTCATGGTCTGCTGAGGTGGATGGCTTGGGAATGAATGTGTGTATGTGTGTGTGCACAGACGTTGTTCTTGATGGGGAAATTGAGACCCAATTGCCCATCAAATTGCCTGATTCTACCTGATGGTTTCCTGAAATGGATGTTTGATAGCAAATCCATTCCTGTATTGCAGACTTTTTGAAAAAAAAAAAAAAAAAAGAAAGAAAAAACCTTGGGAGTTTTTCTTCACCTTATGAGTTTTTTTTTCTTTCTTTCTTTCTACTTCTGCTCTGGAAACATGGAAATGATTCATGTAGAGAAAAAAGAGAATTGAAACTGAGGAATAAATCAGTCACGGGATACTTCTTACAGCCAAGCCTGTCAGGCTGTGAGCTCTGTAAGGGAATGCCAAAAGCTGGCTGCTGCCTCCAGGATCCTCGCTGTACGCCTCGTGGGCATAAACTGGAACCTTGGCAATAAACTTCTGCACACAAGGTCGCCCTGTGCGAGCGTTTCTGGAATCCAGATTTAATACTGCACACGACACCTTGTTTTGAAAAAAGAAAATCATTACTTTCAATGTTACGGAAGCCTATTCCATCCTGAACATAGAAATACTGATGCTCTCTAGGCAGAGACCATGGAGAAGGAAGCTGGGGACATTTTGTCCGCCTTGCTCCCTGCCTGCAGGAGTGGACTCAGCTGAGACTGTGCCATGAATCTCCTTCCCATAAAGACGGCCAGCTTGGCCAGGTGCGGTGGCTCACGCCTGTAATCCCAGCATTTTGGGAGGCTGAGGCGGGTGGATCACGAGGTCAAGAGATCAAGACCATCTTGGCCAACATGGTGAAACCCCATTTCTACTAAAAATACAAAAATTGGCTGGGTGTGGTGGTGTGCGCCTGTAGTCCCAGCTTTTCTCGGGAGGCTGAGGCAGGAGAATCACTTGAACCTGGGAGGCAGAGGTTGCAGTAAGCCGAGATCTTGCCACTGTACTCCAGCCTGGATGACAGAGCGAGACTCTGTCTCTAAACAAAAGAAGAAGGCTGGCTTGTCGATGGAAGATGTGTCAGACAGCCACTGCACACCCGGCTCAGTGATGCCTTGGGCTTTGTGTACCTGGTAGTGTGTTCTGACCTGTCTTCAAACTCTATCCACCCAATTGTCACGATGACAATGAGTATTCCACGTGGGCTTCATGTCTAGTGAAGGAGACAGGGTTAGGAACTGGACTAGGATTGCCCAGAGTTTTTCTTCACATCCATAATTTTCATTTAATCACGTTCACCCATATCTGCACTTATCTCTTTGACCTCTAAATAAGAATTAGAGGTCTTATTTTGAGATTATCAGGATATTAACTTCTGTTTCACTTTTGAAACACTTCCTGAACTGGCTAACATGTGACTATGAACTGGTGAAAGCCTGCTCTCAGGCTGTTCTGTTGAAACCACCCCATGAATTGTGTGAGGATTGTGCCTTTTTTATGGAATTACATGACACTGAATCCCATTGGGAGTAAAAAGGTAACCCTACTTCTGTGGTAAATCTGTTCTATCACAGGAATTCTGTTCTTGAAATTTACGATGCAAAGAAAAGTGGAAAGGGCTTGAGATTTGGATGCAGAGGTCGGGGAATGAGGTCTTAGCTGTGCCACTCATCCGCTTGGATGCTAAACGACTTCTCCAACCTCAGTTTCTTCACCTGGAAAATGGCAATAACAATAGCAACTTTTCAACTTCTTTTCATTGGCTAATTTTTCTGAATGAATAAATAAGACATAGTGAAAAGTGCCGTGTAAATCCCTGTAAGGTAAAAGGCAGATGTTAATTGTCCATGGAGAGAATGTTTATGGCAGAGAAAATAGTACGTGATTCCCAACCCTATTTCATTTTTCTCCTGGGTGCACCATCCCCTTTCAGTTGGGCTGGTGTTGCCTGGACAACCAACAGACAGATGGACATGAAGTACACTTCTCCGGGCCTGGCCCATGAGATTCTCCCACCGTCTCTTTCCCCTTATACCACCATCTTGGAGGTCTTGTAGGAAAATGGCGGCATCACAGTTGGAAAAGGCCTGTGGCCCTGAGTCACTGGTTGGAGGAGAGCCGCCTGACTAGCCCTGGACTTGGGCCACCGCAGTTGTACTTGTTTCAGCTAATGTTAGTCTACCCTGCTTAGTCACAATTTTGAAAAAGAATGTTATTTGCTACTGTTAGCATATGAAATAGTTGTATTTTTGTATACCTTATATCATATACATTATATATTGTCATTAAGGAATATTTTATATACACACACACACACACACACACACATATCTCATATTGCTGCTTAAAGTGCAAAAGAAAATAAAATCAAGGCTCACACCTGTAGTCTCAATATTCTGGGAGGCCAAGGCATGAGGATTGCTTGAGACCCGGAATTTGAGACCAGCTTGGGCAACATAGTTAGATACTATCTCTACAAAAATTTTAAAAAACAAAGAAATGAGATCAATGTGTTTGCAATTTTTATAAGTAGAACATAACTACTCACAATGAAGCAAATTCATATCTGAAGTTTTGCTAAATTTTTGTGCATCCCTTGACTAGGAAGGAAAGTTAATACACTGAGATCCATTCATGCTGGAAACGTCAGTAATAATAAGATGAACTGCCACTGATGAAACGCTTACTGTGCATCACACTTGCTTTTCCAGAAGCTCTGCAGACAGGATGAGCATGTGCCTTGCAATGAAATGGCAGATGTAGCCGTGATCTATGTATTTGTTCTTTCTTTCAAATTACTTTTATTCCTATTAAATTGAACCGTGAGACAGATGCCTGTGTTTTTTTCCTTTTCTTGATTGCCATATCCTCTCCCATTGTTATAATAGACTATGGCACAGATGAGTTGGGCTGGAGAGCTAATTATGTATGATCACCTGATTTCTAAAATGTCATAGAATAGAAGCAATTACTAAAGTCGATTTCTAGTGGGCAGTTGCAGGCTGAAAAGTTACTTGCATCTCTGTTGTGAATAACAAGGGTAATCATTGAGGGGTGTTCACAGCTTACCAGTGATTTACCAGTCTGTTCTTTAATTTTACTACATAAATACATCCAGCTGCGTAGTTATGTAGGAAATACGTAAATTTCCTGCATGTCCCATGCCATCAGTGTCAGGCATCCCAGAACCATATCAATAATAGAATCTCCATTCAGGTGAGTGTCACCACGGATGACACAGCTACATAACGCAGCCATAGATGCTTTGTGATGAAGCTACTTCAGGCTTGTCATCTTACCTCTTTACTTCAGCACCACTCTCCACCCCTGAACTAAGTGGAGGGAATTAACATTGTCCACTTAGAAATGGCAGCCAACACCAAACTCACTATTCTTGGTGGGTTCCATAATACCTGGGCTTTTGTTCTGAAGTTCTGTGAGTTAGGTTGTTTTAAGGTAACAGATGATGGAAAGGGAATTTTTAGTTACTGTCTTATACTTGAAGTGAAGCAGACATTCCAAACATGGGAGAGAATATCGCATAGTATTATAGCTGAGCTATAGGCCGTGGAACCCCATAGCCTGATGACCTAGGTTCAAGTCCCAGCCCTGCCACTTAGGTGCGTTTTACTTTCCTTACCTATGAAGTGGGAGTAATTCTAGCGCCTTCCTGCCTCTGTTTCCTCACTGGTACAACAGGGTTAATAATAGTGCTGCCCCATAGGTTGAATGAGTAATTTCCCATAAATTGCCGAGAGCGGTACCGGCAGGGAGCTGCTGTCCACTCACCTTGTGGCTGTTATTATTCCTGGGACTGCATCTGTTCCATATCTGATGTCCATTTTCATCGTATTGGAGAGCTTAGCCACAGAGCCTCTGTGACTACTGTTCCTTTCTCTCTCTGTGTTCACCAAGTACTTATGGAGTACCTGCTGTATGCCAGGAGTGGATTCTAACTGCTCACATCAGTGTCTTCTGTTTTCAGCATGAAAACATCTGTTTCTGATGATCTCTGCCACCTTCAACAAGTAGTGCCTCACTCCTCAGCCTTTCACCATGGTCCTCTCACCATGGTCCTCCTTGATGATGAGGTGGTGGGGTCAAGCTGGCCAGAGTCTGTGGGGTCATTTGAGCTCATGATGACGTGTCCAGAAGTTGTTTTCCTGTGCTTTCAGTGGCTAATGTTGATCACGGTTCATAAATGTGGAAATGGATCATAGGAAACTCACATAACCCTGATTAGAAAAAGGGATGGTTGGACTTTCCTCATGGGGCTTGCAAGTCTGAATGTTTACATTTTATTAGTTGTCCACAAACAACCCTATGATTTTGGCTGTTTACTGAATTTCTATTTTTCCAAATTTGGGAACTGAGGCTTAGAAAACTGGAGCAGCTTTCTGAGCCTCTGGGCTGAATTCAGGACTCTGGTTTGTAGGGTTGAGTTTTCTGCTTCTTGGAAATCTGGCAGATCCCAGTTGGATGGAACTGTGTTGGATGTTGTTGGCACTGCTTACAAATGAGAGAGGCTGAGGAGACCCAGCAGTTCGTTAGCACAGGCTGACCAAAGTATGTGAGTGGGCATGCAGGTGTGGTGCTCAGGCCGCAGCCCCTTCCCTCTCTATGTTCATGTCCTACAGAGTGTCCCTGAATCCTCTGCCTTAAGAATCATCTCTAAATTGATGCCTTCCAAGTTGACATCTCTGATCTCTTCCCTCACCTCCAGATTCTCACATTTATTTGCTGCCTGGATATATAAATAAACTGTAGTTCAACTCAGATATCTAATTTTTACATATCCAGGAGACATCTTAAAATTAACTTGCCTCAGTAATCAAGACCATGGGTGCTGGTATAAGGATAGAGATATACAGATGAATGGAACAAAATAGAGTGTCCAGAAGTAGACTCATTTATACATGGCCAGTTGATGCTTGATAAAAGTGCCAGGGTCATTTAATGGAGAAAAGATAGTCATTTCAATAAATGGTACTTGAACAATTGAATATCTGCCTGCATAGGCTAAAAATCTCAACTGTTACATGATACCATATGGAAAATTAATTCAAAATGGATCATAGACCTAAATATAGGAGCAAAAACTATTAGGCTTCTTGGGAGAATATGTTTGTGACATTGGAGTAGGGAAAGATTTCTTAAACAAGACACAAAAAGCACCAACTGTAAAAGAAAAAATGATTAAGATGGACTTTGATCTAAAAAAAAACCTTCTTTTCTTTATAAAACACAGTTTAAAAGTGAAAAAAGTAAACCACAGACTGGGAGAAAATATTTGCAAGACATACAGCTGACCAAGGGCATATAGCCAGAATATAAAAAGAACCTTACGACTCAATATTAAGACAACTCAGTTTTTTTTTTTTGAAGGCAAAATATTTGAAAATACACTTCAGCAAAGAAAATGTATAAGTTTCTAAAGGCATATGAGAAAATATTCATTGTCATCAGTCTTCAGAGAAATGCAAACTAATACTATGGTAAGATACCACTGCACATGCATTAATAGGGCTGAACTTAAAAAAGTCTGACAATACCAAATGTTGGCAAGAATGTGGAGAAACTGGAACTCTCACGTGTTACCAGTGGGAATGCATAATGATAACAGCCACCTTTGAAAATATAAAATAATGTTTTTACTATATTAATTTTAATGTTAAATAAGAAATAAAAAGAATTATTTCTAGTAATATTTACAAAATGTTGGCCTTAAATGCTATTAAAACAACTGTGTATATGGGAGCTAGTACTCTTTTCTGATGTTATTCTATTATGTTGCTGAATATTTGTTTTAAGTCCAGATTGGAAGATTTTTAGACATAGCACAAAATACTGTCTTTGGATGGCACAGCTATAAGTTATGTCAGGGCAGAGTTCAGCGAGATTACAGTTGTGGCTCATGCCTGTAATCCCAGCACTTTGGGAGGCCGAGACAGGTGGATCGCTTGAGGTCAGGAGTTCAAGACCAGCCTGGCCAAGATGGTGAAACCCCATCTCTACTAAAATACAAAAATTAGCCGGGTGTGGTTGTGTACACTTGTAGTCCCAGCTACTTGGGAGGCTGAGGCTGGAGAATCGCTTGAATTTGGGAGGTGGAGGTTGCAGTGAGCCAGGATCTTGCCACTTCACTCTAGCCTGGGCAACAGAGTGAGATGCTGTTGTAGGAAAAAAAAAGAGAGAGAGAGAGAGAGAGAGAGAGAGGGATTGTGATAAAAGGTCACTTTAATAAACTGTGGATTTAGGTCTGATTTTTTTTTTTTTTCTGTAGGTGCTGCATTGCTTGCCTCTCCTGAATTTTTATTTCTGGAATTTATTATTCATTGACATGGGTCCCCCACATATTCCTCAGTGGAAGAGTCAAAGGGAGAGCTAACACTTAAAGTAGTTTTTCTTCCTTCTTGTTTAGTGGCCCTGATAACGTTTGGTAGTTTCTGTGGGAAGACTGGAAGGCTCAGATGGTGCATGGGATTATTTGCCAATTTGGGGGAGTCTCCCAACGCCCTGAATTATCAGAGTCCTGGTCCCTCACAGTTCTTGTGGGCTGTGCTGATACATCTAAAACAGATTGCTGTAAAATGTTTAAATAGTAAAAGGAAACATGCTTTTGGGAGTTGGAGAATCTAGTAAAATCATTAAATTGTTCAGACTAATAGGTCATTTGGATTGACCTATGGCTACTGAAATTACCAAATGTCTGTTCTGCATCTATTCAGAAAATCGTGATTTTCCTCATTTTGCCCACCCATATGTTATATATTATGTTAATACATTTTTCTGATGTTAAACCATCCTTGCATTTCTAAGATATACAATACGTGGTTATAGTACACATAAGATGCAGCATTGAATTCAGTTAACTAGCATTTTATTCATGATTCTCACATCTATGTGTATAAGTGCTTAGTTTTTTTTGTTTTCTTGTTCACTCTCTGGTTGAAGAATTGAGATTCTATTCGAGTCATGAAGCGAGTCGGGCAGCTTTCCCTCATTTTCTAATTCGTGGGACATAACGGACTGTTTTCAGAGTTGGAGATTGCAACCATTTTGAGTCCCAGGTGTGCTTGGTTTACTTAAGCATCAAAATATTTTTTAAAACCTTGTCTTTAATTAACCTTTTAAATTAAAAAGATGCTTTTCTAGTTCCACTGTTTTTCTTTTTTCCAGTGAGTGACCTAGATTAACTGTTTGGTTAATTTTTAATGAATATTTATTCGCTCATTCATTCGACATTTATTTAGATTTATTAGGCATTTGCTGTGCACAGGGCATTATCCCAGGCACTGGGGAAGGAATTAATGGCAGGATCTCTGCCCTCAGTTCCTCCAAAAGGGAAACAGAGCTTGTCCACAGTTAGTAATAACTTACTCCCAAAGGCAGGATGTCTCACGCCATGACAGGACAGGGTTGGACTGCTTGGGACCTTCAGACATTTGTCTCTCAGGGAATTGTAATTTTGCATATTTCTTGAGCTGTAAAGGAGTCATGGCTCCAAAATTTCTAGTTTCTGTTAGAAATATTCATAACTATTCATCAAATGTTTATAAAATGCCTACCATATGCTAGGCAGAGTATGGAGCATAGCAACTGTGAAATCTATTTCAGTAGCTCGTGTCCAGGACCCTCAGTATTTGGGAAGATGCATATTGTCATTTACTGAATATAGTAAGAAAGAATGTAAGGGCATGAGCCCCTCAAGAGGGGACCCCTGTGTTTCTGGATCCCTCTTGCCCTCTGTGGAACCTAGATGCTGGCTAGCTGAGCACCATCAGTGTATCGTGGCAGAAGACAGAGCTCTTTTCATCTCTTCTCTTTTTCACAGTTCCAGTGTGATGACAAGGCTTGGTAACCATGCATCTTGTTTACTAAAAAGAAACCAGGGACATGAGGTTCCGAATTCTCAACCTGAGAATTCTGCCTTTGCCAGGGAACAAAGGTTAATCAGACAACTTCTCCTCTCTAGCCCAACTCATTCCCTAGCTGACTTCTCCTGGTCCCACGGTTGTAAGAACCATCTCCACCATAATGATTCCCAAATGAATATCCTAGCCCAGTCCGCTCCCTCCCACTCCAGACTTCTGCTTGGAGTCCGTGGGCTACCTCATAGGCATCTTATGCTTGCTACGTCCAAGCCCAGCACCAGATTCCACCCTCAGCCCGCTCAGCGCTGGCCTCCCCGTTTTGGGAAACAACAAATTCCCTTTTCCTTGAGTTGTGTGTGCCAGAAATCATGAACTCACCCTTGAATCCATCTTCATCAGCAAGTCCTCTTGGTTCCACTTTCAAAATGTGCAGAACACATCTGTTCCTCCGGCTGGCATGCACGCCCAGCCCACACAGTACCATCAAGCTGGGCCTCTCCACCAGGCTGTTTTCCATGTAGCAGACAGGCAAATTCCGTTAAAATGTCACTCAGTTATCTCATCCCTCTTAGCTTAGAAAGGCTCAGTGTTGCTTCCTACTTCATTCAGTAAAAAATCCAGAGTTCTTACCATGACCTGCACACTTCCAAATCCGCGCCCCCAGCCAACATAACCCTCATTCCTGTCCCCGCCAACCCCATACACACACAGTATGCTTCAGCCATGTCGGTCACCTTGTTGGTCCTCTCCAAACCTACTGAGGGCCTTTGGCCTTGCCACTGCCTCTGCCTGGAATAGTCCTCTGTCACATGTCTTCATGGTATATGCTCACTGTCTTCTCTCTGAACAAATGCCTTATCGCAGCAACCTTCGGGGACCCTTTGACACCCCATCCTTTTTCCTTCTTTCTACCTCTTATCTGCTATATTGTGTTTTCACTGCATTGTCACATTATGCATTTACCTGTCTCTCTCCCACCCCCTTGCACACACATACTAGAATGCCAGCTCCCTGGGCACAAAGCCAGAGTGTTTGTTCGTGGAAACCACCCCAGAGCCTGGCTCATGGCACACAGTTACTGACTCGTCTGTATCCTCACGGGTTTGCTCCCCGGAGCTCAGAGATTGCCCCTTTGGAAAAGTTGCTTCAGGGAGGTCAGAATAAGCTGAGCATAACTCAGTCACACCCCTAGCTCGTCCTTAGTAGAAGCTGAGAATCTAAGGCAGGTTCGAAAGCACATTCACAGGGGGGTCTGAGGCTTCTAAACAGCTGTCCACATAGGTACTAACTTGGTAAATCCTCATAACAACCCTATGACTAAAGCAGTGTCTTCATGAGAGGCGCTTTCAATGGGAGAGGTTAAGTAACTTGTCCGAGGTCTCTTGGCTATAAAGGGACAATGTTGCACCAGCAGCTATACGCCTGACCATTGGTGTAGCTTCTGACTACTACGAGATTTCTTTAAAGTCTGTTTTATGCTATGTTTCATGCTTGTAACTTTTGCATAATTTTTACTCCGTAATTCTGGTACATGTTTGTTTTAATATAAAAATAACAATTGATCCTACCAGCTACTCACTCTACCTTTTTCCTTCTCGGGCTAAAAGTGACGCACTAAGAAAACTGCATCCTGCTGGCCCGTATTCTCACGAGCCCTCCGACAGGCACACGCCTGTGGGTGCTCTTAGAACTCATGTAAGCAGCGGGGGCCATAGAGAAAATGGAACGGCACCTAAGGAAATGTGCCAAAGTGAATGGCACAGTAGAAAGAATTATTTGACGTAAACTAAAGGTCTCAAAAACTCAAACCTTTTATTGGTCTAAATAAAGTCAAGCTTCCTCCTCTTTGGAGGAACCCACAGAGCCTGAGGACCGGACATTTAATCAGGGATGAAAAGCACATGAGGCGTTCGAGTCCAACTGTAAAGCTTGAGCTTCCGGAGGACCACAGACGCAGCTGCCCACAAGGATGCTGACCACGTGACCACACAAGTGAATGAAAGGGAAACGGAACACACGGATGGGGTGATGGACAGAGTGAAGGTGTAGACAGCATTTTGGGATCTTTGCTGCCCTCACCCTGAGTCACTCTAGAATGCCTGGGGTGTCACATGCCTGAGGGGACACACCCTCTCCCCAGAGCCTCTCCCTGCATCCTCTTGTTCTTGCTCTTTGTTGCTGGTTCAGGAGGCACCGCATGTTGTAACAGCTCTGTAGTTCTGGAGTGAGACATGGGCTGTCAGCTTCATTACTTGGGGGTGAGTGTTTGTCGTGGGTACCGGGCATGTCTCTTACCAGCCACGTGACCCTGGACAAGTAACTTAAGTTCTCTGAGCAGCTGCCTCATCTACAGATGCGGGTGGTCATTGCTCCCATCAGTTCAAGGAGGAAATGAAATCATAAGCAGCAGCTCACACTGGACTGATGTAGCAAAATTGGCCGATGATCATGGTCCTCCTTCTCCCCTTCCCTCCTCCTCCTCGTCCTCCTCCTCCTCTCTTTCTCCTTCTCCTCCTCTTCTCATCATCAGGGTAAATCAAAGGAAAGAGCCATTTTTGCAGGTCCAAACAGTTGAATGTCAGGGATTTCATATGGTTCCACCTGCTCCTTCTGCTCTGGCCACTGCTACAGTGACACACAGGTGGCAGCCGTCCCTGGTCACACAGATGCCAAAGTAAGCTCGTTCTCCTGCTGTGTGACAGAAGAAAAGGCTGTCTGTCCCCAGAGCTTAGCGCTGGGAGCCTGCGGGGCAGCTGCCGAGTGATTTATCCAGGGTCCCCTTCTAGACTTCACGATTGGCACCTGGTTAATGGGAAGGGGATTTAGGGACCCGGTGCTGAGATGGTCTTTTACTGTTCTTCAGAGCAAAGTCCTGTGAACCTTGACAGGTAGTACACTCAGCTCTTAGGTTTGAAGGCTCGCTTGCTCCTGTCTCTGTGGCTGGCCCACACCTAACTGCCATATTGGTTTTCTCCACTGCTTTTCTGACGGCTTCGCGGTGGGAAACCTGCTGTGTCCATCCCAGCAAGCCCTTTCTTTGTAAAAGTGGCAAGAAGGTAACCTTATTCTAACTTGGTGGTTCTTTTCTCCTTTCCTTTTGCAAAAAATGCTTTTGCCGGGGGTGTGGGAGGCTGCAGGGGTTTTGAAGCCATGGAAACTTAATCCCTGTGTGTCTAGCAAACAGGCGCCTTGGAGCAGCGGCATTCCATGCGGCCTGTGGCACCCGCTTCTGTGGCCCTCGAGGGCCTGCCCTCCAGGGTGCTCGGTGCTGTGTCTGAGCCCTAGCCGGCCTGTCTGCCATATTCCCCATCACTCTCTATTTCTCTCACATGGTACTAACCCACCTAGAGTAGGTTACATTTAATGGGGTGAGAAAAATCCACACCGTAGGAGAAAAGTCGCAGGTGAGGTCAAAATGCTTCCTCCCAGGAGAGAAAATGATTTTTTCTCCTCTTTGGCTCCCACACAGAAAATTCATACAAAAGAGCTCTTTTTATGTTTGATGTATTGCCTTTAAAAAGCAAACCTTTCATGTTTTTTCGTTTTTGGTTCATACCTCTTGGCCGACCCAGCAGGAACTTGGCAGTTGGTGAGCAGCTTCTCGCAAATGCTGAAAGCAGCCTCCCTGAGCAGCCACCACTGCCCAGAGCCTGGGCTGTGTGGGCCGGCGGGTGCTCGGCTCCATCGGGGTGGGGATCTGTATGTTGTTACCCCGGACATCCTAGGTGGGGGTTCCTTATGCGATTCTTGCTACTTGGTATATATATATATATATATTTTTTTTTTTTTTAAGAAAGAGTCTTGCTCTGTTGCCCAGGTGGTAGTGCAGTGGCACAATCTCGGCTTACTGCAATCTCTGCCTCCTGGGTTCAAGCAATTCTTCTGCCTCAGCCTCCCGAGTAACTGGGACTATAGGTGTGCACCCAGCTAATTTTTTTGTACTTTTAGTAGAGACGGGGTTTCACCATGTTGGCCAGGATGGTCTCGATCTCCTGACCTCGTGATCTGCCTGCCTCGGCCTCCTGAAGTGCTGAGATTACAGGCGTGAGCCACCATGCCCGGCCTTGAATTGTTTTTATAACAGAGGATGCTTCTTAGGGTTACCTGAGGCATGGTTAGTAGGTTTTATTTTGGACAAGCCTGTATGTTGCTCTTTTTTTCTATTATGATTCATGTCCCAAAAGATCTTTGCTGAGGCATAGTTAACCCACTGTAAATACAAGCAAGCTCAAGCGAAGGCCCCCCTACATCTATCATTTCATTTTCTTCTGTTTACAAAGCACATTTCCCTACACCCAGATTCTTTGCCAACACCACAGCCAAATCAACACAGATGGGCCAAATGGTGGATGGAATGGCTTCAGAACATTTTGCTGACTTCCTCATTTTTTTGCATGGTGAAAACACCAAAATTCTGTCATCAGCTGCTTCCAGAAACTGAAGTGCTCTTCAGGCTGATGGAAATGCTACCCCGCCCGAGTAGTTAACAGCAGCTTCTGATCCACCTTCCTGGGCAGACAGCCCCCCTTGCTGTCTCAGCCTTGACAGCCCAGATTGGAGCATTCCTGCTTCCTTTTGCGTCTTTCTCCGTGGATGAGCAGAAGCCCAAGATCCTGGGAAAGGCAGCCGGTTACAAAATATGTCTAATGTGGTTGTTTTCTATCTTCAGTGTGAATGCAGGAGCCAGGGTCGCATCACAGGACCCCACTTCCTAATCCTTCACCATTTTGGTGTGCTTGTTTGTTAGCTGTTTTCACCCTCTACATCAGCCAACAAACCAACCACCAAAATGCGTTTTAGTGGTGATTCCCAGGATGGGCAAGGATGTAATGAAACAGGTACTTTTAAGCCTTGTTCAAACCCTAGTGGGAGTGTACAGTAGAGCAACCTTTTGAAAAGCAGTGTGGCAGTGGGCATCAGGAGTTGTAAAAAGTTAATATCCTTGACACAGTAATCCTACTTCTAGTAATCTACCCCTAAGAAATGATCAGATACATGGGAAAGTTCATGCTCACAAAGATGTATAGTTAAGTACTCTGTACATACTCATTCAATGGAGTATTGTCCATCAGCAGAAAGACTGTGGCAAGATACAGAAATGCTCAAACCAATTAAAGTAAAAAGCAGGTTTCAATAAATTATTAATTAATAGATTAAAATCTTAAAACATACATCTTTGAGAAAGGACTAGAAAATACGCGAGGTGGTATTGTGTTAGTATATGTGATGAAATCTTTTGTTTGTTTTCCAGACTGTTGGGATTTCTCTCATAATGTTTAAAATTAACAAACTAAATATCCTATACACTTCTGACCATGGTAAAGGGAAACGTTACTTTGGTCTTTGCTAATTTAGAATTTGTGATTGTCTTGACACAGATTAAATGGAAATTTCCTAGTTTATGGACGCGAACAAAATTACAGGGAAAATGTGCAAATTACTTGAGTAGATCAGGCCCAAAGCCATACTCTGGTACAATTTTAATTAAATGTATTTAAAATAAGTAGAACTGCATTAAAAAAAATGTTTTTCACCACATCACTCTACAGTTTTCTGACTTACTGATTTCATTCTGTTTGTAACATTAAATGGATGAGGCGGTATGTTCTGTTTAAGAAGTCAAACAACCACTCTGGGCAACATAGCAAGACCCTGTCTCTAGAAAAATTTGAAAAATTAGCCAGGCATGGTGGCATACATCTATGGTCCCAGTTACTTGGGAGGCTGAGGTGGGAGGATGGCTTGAGCCCAGGAGGTCAAGCCTGCAGTGAGCTATGATTGTACCACTGCACTCCAGCCTGGGCAACAGAATGAGATTCTGTCTCAAAAAAAAAAAGAGAGAAAGAAAGAAAAAGAAAAACATTAAAAGAAGTAGAGCAAAACAAATCATATCAGGTGGCTATCATGGCCATAGGAGATGGGTCTTTTTATTGCCTTTTTCTATTAGGATAATCAAGATACTCAGTTACTAACTAGAGTGACTCTCTCATACCCACTAGAACTTTCCTAACCATATAATGTATTCCTAATCTTTCTGCCCCTTCCCCTGCAAAAAAGTGCCCCACAAAAACAATGAAATCCAACTACTAGCAATTAAAGAGCTCTGTCACGTGACTGCACCCCAGTCTCTAGGAAGTGAGAGTTATTCATCTTTACCAAAGACGTTATTCATCCTCACTGAAGTTCCTTTGAGTTTTTATAACTTCAGGATCCTTTTAATAACACACTCATTTTATATAATAATATCCAACTGTAATGCAGGGCATAAACCTCTCTCCCGGACCCTACCCGCAGCTCCTCCTCCCATGCTCATTACAGCTCTGGTCTGTAGCAGGAACTTTAATCTTCTTCTTTGCATTTTAATGCTTATCGTAAAAAACATTATGAGAAGTTCCAGGCAGTTTCATTTTGTGAAAGCACACCCAGCAATCTTGATTTCGTTAGAATGTTAAGCTCTGTTTACTGTTCTTGGCTTTATGAGGGTCACTTCTCGGGCCAGCGTGTAGCAGTAGGTCTGGAGGCCCGTGAGCCCCGAGTTCCGATGGAGAAGGCACTGGGGTCCCCGCTGTTGACAAAAGGTCGCTCTGCAGTGTTGGTGTTTGCCTCACTCCCCTCTGCAGTGTTGGTGTTTGCCTCGCTCCCGGGCGGGCCCTGAGTCATGAGTCACAGCGTGAATGGGAGTGAGGTGTGCCCATCAGCTCTGCCAGTGGCACATGCTCTTTGGGGACATTCAGGGAGACGCTTCACTGAGCATTTGGTATGAGTGTGGAAAGGACCTGTGCACAGAACAGCTTCAGGAAGACAAAATAGCATCTGTAGGAAATACCTGTTTTATCTTTTGTGGGGAGTGGTGGCCCCACAGTTTTGTAGAAGCGTGAGGGAGTGGAGGGAATCTACCAAAATGGAAATGGAGTAAACCTATGATCAAATTCAAGCCAGCCAGAGGGATGCAAAGCAAAGGAAATAACCAAGCAGCAGCGTCTCCTCAGAAAGCCCTAGCAGCCCTGGTGGTGGGTAGCAGTTGTGTCTGGTCATCGGCACAGGTGACCTGGATATTTTATCAGCCAGGGAACAACAAAAAGCAGCAACCACTGTCTGCATAACCCTGGCAGCTGATCAGGTGTCTTCACAGGTCTTTTCCTCCTTTCTTAACTCTCCGTAGGGTCATGCGAGGTAGGAAGGAGAGAGCTGAGTTCTCCTTCTTCAGAATATCCTTGTGGTCGAGTGCCTCAGACCAGGAAGCAGCGCCTGATTGTAAAATGGCTGTATCTGGAATGTAGGTGCCGCCTCCTCTCCTAGAAGAGAGACTGCAAAGGAGGTTTCCATCATGTCCATTTGATGATGAAAAAAGAAACCAGGGGAGAAGAACCAGTGTGGCTGCATGCCCACAGTGCCCTGCTCAGGGCTCTGATGCGGCTCTTTATTCCCTAGGGGCCCTGGGCATTGAAGGGTTTGGGTCCAGTTTTATCTACAAGGAGATAAGGCTCAGCATAGGCAGGTAACCCCAGTGGGTCTTCCCAGCCAAGTGCCTCTGTGGGGTCTTCCGTGCTTCCTGGCTACGGCGGGGGCTCCTTGAACCAGCAGCCATCACGGTTAGGAGCAGAGGCTGTGCTGGAGTGCAAATGGCCCACCCAAGAGGTGCCTTGTCCCACAGTGGCCCTGGAGGACTGCTCTTGGAGGAACATCCAAAACTGAGCTGGACCTGCACTTGGAGTGGACGTGGCAGTGCTGCGGCACACCGACACCCACAAGCCCATGCTCACACATGTCCTGTCAAAAACCTGGGAAGTCCATGCTCTTATGTGCTCAGTGCTTCTTGGCCCCGAAAGTTCCCATGTTGAAATGTGGCTGCACGCAGTGCTGCCTGTGGATGGAATTATGAACTGTGAAGCCCAACTTCATTCTGCCTACATGCTCACATCTTCCAGTGCACTTGGGGGTATGCTGTGCGCCGACTTCCCCTTTCAAAGTGAGTCATCCCCACCCGGACTCTGACACCTCTGTTGTCCCTACTCCTTAAGAGACCCAAGGCCTTGTATCACTCGTTCTCCTTCCCCTTGATGTCATTTCTCCCTGGTTGATCACATGTTCAGTGAGAATGCAATTTTGCTTACGATTTCTTTGGATCCTCCCATATAGCTAATATGGCACTTTAATTCATAGGAATCCAATAAACATACATTTATTATTAAAATCTCCACTGACTCTCTGTCATTTCAGATGGTTCAAGATGCCTTTCCCTCCCCAGATTTTTTAGGAAAAAGTGAAACAAAGAAAATGCATGGAAAAGATTTATGTGTTTGGTTGGGGGGAGGGGAAATTAAACTTCTCATAATAGTTTTTAAATTAAATTTTGTGCTCGTCCAAATCCTTTCCTTCTCCACCCCTTCCTCTGATATTCCCTCACTCATTAAAGCCCAAGATTTTGATGGTATTCACAGGGAAGCTGATTTACTGGAATAAAGAAGTTCTTTAAGTTTTACATTTTGGAATGTTCCCAGTGCGTCTGAACCTGGGTTTCAGATTTTACTGGCATTTTGTTGGCAGAGTGGCCTTTGGAGCGCTTCCTTATTTGAGCGTGTTTCCTGACACCTCTGGCGGTATGGTACTGTGTTTTTTAGATTTTAAAAAAAAAAGCTTAAATAGAAAAGCATACATAAACATATACAGAAGATTGATTATAAGATGTCAAGCAAAATAAAAGAGCAACAAACACTCTCAACAATTAACAAATGGGAAGCAGTTTCTTTTTAACAGAGCAGGAAGAGGCAGGATGAAGGCAAAGAGACAGGATGAAGGAGGGCGATGGTTCGGGAAACCTGGGAAAGGGCAGCTTTTCATCTGGGCCCATTCTCCTCTCCTAGCAGAAGCGTTCCTGTTGAAATCGGGTTGAGGATACAGCCCACCCCACCCTGCTCGATACCTGCAGCCATCAGGGCTGCAGACAGACAAGGATCCAACTCAGAATCCTGTAGAAGGGAAACACACGATGGAGGTGTCCCAGAGAGGGGAGTTCTGCCACCTAGGCCTGAACGAGCAAGGGAGGAAAGAGTACTTTCCAAAGACTCAAAGTTGGGACGGGGTGGGTGAGGTTCAGAGTCCAAAAGCTAGCATCCTGCTTCTTGGGGAAACTTAAGAGCATGGTCCACAGATACCAGGATCAAGGCCAGGATACACCCACTGCCTCCACTGCTATAATACTTAGCATTGTCCTGCAGATATTACCCAATCCAAGTAGACCCACGAGGCAGCTGGAGACGTAAGAATCAGAAAAGAGGCCGGGCACAGTGGCTCACGCCTGTAATCCCATTACTTTGGGAGGACGAGTCGAGTAGATCACCTGAGATCAAGAGTTCAAGACCAGCCTGGCCAACATGATGAAACCCCGTCTCTACTAAAAAAAAAAAAAATACCAAAATTAGCCAGTCGTGGTGGCAGGTGCCTGTAATCCCAGCTACTCAGGAGGCTGAGGCAGGAGAATTGCTTGAACCCGGGAGGTGGAGGTTGCAGTGAGCCCAGATCACACCATTGCACTCCAGTCTGGGGGACAAGAATGAGACTTCATTCAAAAAAAAGAAAATTTGGAAAAGAAGTAAAACTCTATTTGTGGATGATATTATAGTATATCTGGGAAACCTCGAGACTGAATGATCAAACTAAACTCAAACAGTGCAAGAATTCAGTAAGGGAACAGGATATAAAATGTCTTGCCAGCACAGAACCCACCCAGAAGCACGAACCCACCCAGGTCTCAGGGGGTCAGCCCCCACAGGCAGAGAGCCAGGAGAGATGGGTAGAAAATGGAATTGGGGGCAAGGGATGGAAAATAACCATTTGAACGAAAATCCGTTATAGAATTGGATTCCGAACCAGGTTTCGTTCACGAGGGCCATAAACCCAGCGTGTCGAGGAGCAAAACCCTGCCTGAAAGAAAGAGGCCCCTTGTCTCACTGAGTGAAGAGTTAAGCTGGTGCTAAGCGTCCCGGGCGAACGAGCTCTGGCATGTTGGTTGATCTCTGGCAGGGCGGGGTGCAGGGAAGGCTCTGGAGAGAGGTGGGAGCCGAAAGAGGGAAAGGAGGGTGACATGCAGGGCGTCAGGGTGGTGAAAGGCACACTGGTTTCCAGGCCAGCTGGCAGGCAGGGCATTCTTCCTTGTAATTACCCTGAAGGCGACGGTACCTGGGGTGGAAAGCAAGGGCCCCAGTGGGCGGCGGGAGCTGCCCTTCTGCAGGGAGGAATTCCTTACCTTCACGTTTCTTTGTTCGCCCAGATGTTTCAGACGCCTCTTCACTCTGCAGGTAGAGAAACTTCTTCTTATTAGTATTATAACTTACGTAAATTTCATAAGGAAAATGAAGTATTTGAAGCAGAATGCGTACAGAGTTGGGAAAATACCTATTCAGACACGTAGCACAGAACTGATGAACTTGACCTCGAAGCTGGTGGTGTTGACTTTTTGAAAATGTAAGATGGCTCTGTTTCAGTTCTCAGAAAAAAAAAAGATCAAGAACCCCATTTTGATTTTATTGTTTGGAAGTAAATTTCCAGAACTTTCTAGAAAGCCCGATAACCTCCAGGACTATTAAACTTACACAAATGCATTTTAAGAGGCTGGCTGGCTGGGTGTGGTGGCTCACGCCTGTAATCCCAACACTTTCCCAAGACGAGGTGGGCAGATCATCTGAGGTCAGGAGTTTAAGACCAGCCTAGCCAACATGGCGAAAGCCTATCTCTACTAAAAATATAAAAATTAGCCAGGCACGGTGGCGGGCACCTGTAGTCCCAGCTACTTGGGTGGCTGAGGCTCAAGAATCACTTGAACCCAGGAGACGGAGGTTGCAGTAAGCCAAGATCATGCCACTGCACTGTAGGCTGGGCAAAGAGCAAGACTGTCTAATTAAAAAAAAAAAAAAAAAAAAAAAAAAGCTGGTGGTGTTTCTACCTTGAGATTCTGTTTTGATACAAGCAAAAGATTCTTTCCTAGTGAGGCAGAAGATGAGCCTCTGAGCCAGGCAAACCTGGTTGACTGTTCTGTGATCTCACCAGGCCGCTTCTCCCGTGTAGCTTCCACTTGTCAGCAGTAAAATGAGATTACTTGGCAATGATCATGTCTTGAGAGTCATTGGGACATTTAAATGAGAACATCACTCATACCAAGGGTTCATCATGTGGGTAGGTGCTCAGTCAAAGGAGCCATTGGCTTCTATGCAGTGTGGAATCTTGAGATCTATAGCCGAAGACACCCCTTCCCTATGGCCTATCCATTCATTCATTTATAAGACCTTGGAGAAATCTTACAGTGAGTGGAAAGATGTTGCCATGTTGCCTGGTGTGCTCACTGTTGGAAGCCTGCCGTATTGAGGTGGCAGTCGAGTGTATGTGTGTATGTATGTATATGTGTGTGTGTGTGTGTGTGTGTGTGTAAGTGCGTATACATGTGTGCGTGTGTGTGTGTGTTTGCACGATACACCAGCCCTTACTATGCCTCATGGGGCTAAAAACGACATCTAGCAGGCCTGACATCTGGTGATCATGAATGAAGCCACTGTAGGGAGACAGAACACCAGCAGGGACTCAGGCACACTAAGTGACCGTCTTCCACATAATGGCACTCTGGTGCACACTTTGTGTCGGAATGACTATTCTTTGTTCCTTTCCCCCTCTTCCTTGTCCCCGACTACCAACCCCACTCTGGCTCTAGAACATGAAAGCGCTCCATTTGTGGGACTGTTGTTGTGCTGTCCTAGTAAATATGAAAATAATGCGATACTTCATTTCAATCATTGAAGGAACCAGAGGAAAATGACTGCCTCTTTGATGTTGTAGCTCTGGAAAATTTTTAAAAGAAATGTAGGTAAAAAGAAAAGTCATTGAAAAATAGCTTTGGGAGCAGTGGTTTAGAACCCCAGTCTTTGGACCAGCTGCATTCTAATCATCTGGGACACACCGAAGCTCTGGCTCTGGAGGCTGGGATTGAGAGGGGATCTGGGATCTTAGCATCAGTTTGTTTTTTGCTTTGTGTTTTAAAACTGCAGGCAATTCTGCAGTGCAGCATTGTTTGAGAGCCTAGCTCTGGAGGCAGCTTTGTGACCTTGATGATATGGCCAGAAACCCATGCTTGTTGAGGTGGTAGCTCCTATCAAAGACTGAGCCATTTGTTAAAATTGAGCAAAAAGTATTGATACAATACAAAACATTTAAATATGTTCTCATTTGTTTCTGGATGTTTTCTTTGTTTTTGTTTTGTTTGTTTGTTTCTTTCTTTGAGACAGAGTCTCACTGTGTCGCCCAGGCTGGCATGCAGTGATGCGATCTTGGCTCACTGCAACCTCTGCCTCCTGGGTTCAAGCGATTCTCATGCCTCAGCCTCCCGAGCAGCTGGAATTACAGACCCACACCACCACGCCCAGCTAATGTTTGTATTTTGGGTAGAAATGGGGTTTCACCATGTTGGCCATGCTCGTCTCCAACTCCTGACTTCAAGTGATCCACCTGCCTCAGCCTCTCAAAGTGCTGGGATTAACAGGCATGAGCCACCACACCTGGCCTAAAGGGTAAACTTTTTAACAGTGGTCCTGGGACAATCTGATAGACTTTTGGACAAAAAGATAAAATCATACCTTCATTAAACACAAAAATGAATTCCAAATGGGTCAGGAATCTAAATTTTAGAAACGAAATCCTTTAAGTACTAGAAATAAGTGGATGAATTCCTGTAGAACCTGGGCATAGGGAAAGTTTCTCTAAACATGACACGAAAAATGAGGCAATAAAAAAATATTGATATATTTGACTACATAAAAATTTAAAAATAAAGAACTTTTGGGTCAGGCATGGTGGCTTACAGCTATAATCCTAGCACTTTGTGAGGCTGAGGCATCACTTGAGCCCAGGAGTCCAAGACCAGCCTGAGCAACATGGCAAAAACCTGTCTCTACAAAATACAAAAAAAATGAGCCACTCAGGTGGCTGAGGTGGGAGGATCACTTGAGCCCAGGAGGTTGAGGCTGCAGTGAGCTACACTTCAGTCTGGGCAACAGAGGGAAACCCTGTCTCAAAAAAAAAAAAAAAAAACCCCTCACAAAAAACAACTTTTGCATGGCAAAAAGGCACCATCAGCAAAATTAAAAGATAAGTGACAAACTGGGTGGCAATATTTGCAACAGACACCACAGATAAAGCACTAGTATTCCCTAATAAAGTGGTCCCCAACCTTTTTGGCACTGGGAACCAGTTTCATGGAAGACAGCTTTTCCATGGATGAGGTGCAGGGGGATGGTTTCGGAAGGATTCAAGTCCATTACGTTCCTTGTGCCCTTATTTATCTATTATTATTAGATTGGAATATATAATGACATAATTGTACAATGCACAGTAATGTAGACAGTGGGAGCCCCGAGCTTGTCTTCCTGCAACTAGATGATCCCATCCAGGGGTGATGGAGACAGAGACACCTGAAGGCTGTTGCTTACATCCGGTCTATGCTGTAATCACTCTTTGGTTGCTGTCATTGCAGAAAACCCTGCTTCACAAAGATAGGATGTTGGAAATGGAAGCAGGTTTTCCAGTGCTTTTTTGGCACCCTCAGGATATTCTGCCTTGACTTTAATCCAGAATGTATGGAGATTTGAAGTTGTCTCAGACGTACTTTTAAGGCCACCTGATGCAGCTGTACAATCGAAGTGCATCAGCTCACTTGCCACCATGAAGCCTGCAGCTTAATTGTCTCCTGCCACTCACTGAGAGGGTTTTGATACGAGTCTGCATGCAGTTGATTGATTATGGTCTCTGTGCAGTCAGGCCCCTCTGCTAATGTTAATCTGTATTTGCAGCCGCTTTCCAGTGCTGGTAACACTGCCTCAGCTCCACCTCAGATCATCAGGCCTTAGATTCTCATATGGAGTACGCAACCCAGATCCCTCGGACGGGCGCTTAACAACAGGGTTCGCACTCCTATGAGAATCTAATGCTGCCGCTGATCTGACAGGAGGCGGTGCTTGCTAGCTATGGGGAGAGCTGTAAATACAGATGAAGCTTTGCTAGCTCGCTTGCTCACCCGCCTGCCCACCCGTCTGCCCATCCGCTCGCCTTCTGCTGTGCAGCCCAGTGGTGGGGGTGTGGTGGAGCTGGAAACTCTGCCCTAATATGTAAGAAACTCTTAAAAATAGCCGGAAGAGATGAGCTGGTAATTGACTGTGTATACACACACACATGCACACACACCCACCACTGTCCATTGGTGAGGCTGTAGGGAAACGGGTGTCTCTGTGTGGCTGGTGCAGAAGTGGGGGTTCTGGCAGAATCTCATAAAGGTACCAGTGTATTTACCTTCTGGCTCAGCATCCCACTTCCAGTAATTGACCCTGAAGATATACCTCCAGCAGTATAAAATTACATGCAAATAAGAGTATTCATTATACTGTCCTTTTAGGAACTACCAAATGCCTATACATAAGAGACTCCACAGAATGGAGTCTGCTCAGCTTTAAGAAACAATGAGGAAGAGCTTTATGAACTTACAGAGTGCTTCCAGGGTATGTTAAGTGCAGGGGAGCGGGGAAGGCAAAAGAGTATCTACAAAATGGTAACTTTCTTAAGGAAGAAAAGGAAATAAGAAAAATGCATGTATCTGTTCAGTTGTGCAAAAAGAAACACAGGAAGAATAAACCAGAAACAAATGAGATTTTGATTTTCCATTTACAGAAAGGAGGTGGTGGTGTGGGAGGCCTGGGTAGAAGGGATGGGTAGGGGAGCATGACACTTTTCAGAGTATACCTGTCTGTCTACGGTTCCGACTCAGCCAGGTTAAACAATGAAAAAAGAAATCATGATTGGTGGGGTTTGGGTGTGGAGGTAAAATGGAATAAAAAAGTACAGTTAAACCTCACCCCGTTTCAGACAAAATAACCACACTAAAGTGAAGGGGAAGAAAAGAACAAACCCAGGGAAATGTTCAACACACTATGTGAATATATACCCTCAGGCTAAGGGCAAAAAGAGCTGTAAGCAAATGTCGCACGCTAGTTAGTAAGTGTGGTTTCACAGTAACGTGGATCAGCGCTGCCGAGACCACTTTCCCCTGTGTATTAGGGCATTGAGCAAATGAATAAATAGTGCAGATAATGTGAGCCAGATTTCTCACTACTGGAGAAAGAATTTAGGAATATGGAAAAGGGGGAGGCTAGAATGAACCTTGTGGTATTGGATTGGATTGGAGTTTATGGTGAATTCCTGGAGTTGATGATGAACTCATGGTTTTTAAACTGAATGGATGGATGGATAGATCAAATAGAGAAAGAAGATGAGAATAGAGAGGAAGGAAGGGAGAGGGAAAGAAGGAAGGAAAGGAGGAGGGAAGGAGGGGAGGCTGGCTGGAAATACAGTTGACCCTTGATTCTTCAGGGGTATGAACTGCAAAAGTCTACTATACAGGGAATTTTTTCAACCAAAGCAGATTACTCATGGAATGTGAAACTTATGTATATGGAGAGCCAATTTTTTGTGTACTCAGGTTCCACAGAGCTGATTGTGGAACTTAGGAGGCAGTCCTGGAACGAATCCTCCATGAATACTGAGGGACAGTTATAATGCATAGATATGCCCTAGACATACATATGCACATTTTCTGTCTCTTTCTTAGTTCCCAGTTTTGTTTTAAATACCATTTTTCACCAAAAGGAACCAGAGCTCTTTGAAGAAATAGCTGATTCCAGGGCTGGGCCTGAGAAAGTTCAAGATGAGCCTAGAGCCTCTTATGCCAGAAAGTAGGGAACTCTTATGCTGAAAGATGACTGGGACACACCAGGAGGACCCAGGAGCCAGGCTGAAGGAGCTTCCACTTGCCAGATCTGTGGCAATTTGAGCACCAAAATAAATAATAATAGGAAGGCATACAATCTATTGAATAAAATAAGAATCCATAAGTCTACTCTGATATAAATAAATTAAAAGACAATAAGTGGAGGGGAGAAGAAAAAGTTACTCTTTACAGTAGAAGTCAGCAAGTGAATAGAGAAGAAATGATGGTTCAGAAACATCTATTTGGCAAACATCAAGTAAATAATTGATTCAAGGCCAGGTGTGGTGTCTCACGTGTAATCCCAGAACTTTAGGAGGCTGAGGCAGGCAGATCACCTGAGGTCAGGAGTTTGAGACTGGCCTGGCCAACATGGTGAAACCCTGTCTCTACTAAAATACAGAAATTAGTTGGGCGTGGTGCACTCGCCTGTAATCCAAGCTACTCGGGAAGCTGAGGCAGGAGAATTGCTTGAACGCAGGAGATGGAGGTTGCAGTGAGTGGACACCACACTACTGCATTCCAGCCTGGGTGACAGAGTGAGACTGCATCTTAAATATAATAATAATCATAATAATAATTGATTCAAGCAAGAATCATTTATGGATACTAAAACTAGTAGATTGAATTTCATGAGAAATAGATTTATCTCCCCAGAAGTGCTTATTAGTTGCAAAGGAAATTCAGTGGGAAAACGTGGCACAAGCCACATAACCTTGTGGATCCAAGTTAACATCCTTGGTGTTAGGACGAGACAGCACTGCCCGCCTTCCGACATCAGGCACTGAGGTGACAATGTCGCTTCTGCGTATTCCTGCTAGAGATGTACACCCAAGTCTTCTAATGGGGGTGTCAAATTATCTAAACTGAGGGATGTATGACAAAATAACTGCCCCTGCTCTTCCAAAAATGTCTGAATCATGAAAGACAAAAGTAAGACTAAGAAACTGAACCAGATTTAAGGAGACGTGGCAATTCAATGCATCAGATGATCCTAGTTTGGACCCTAGACCAGAAAAAAGAGCACTGTTACTAGGACAATGGATAAAATTTGAATACATTCTATAGGTGAAGTCTGGGGTTGGCAAAGTCTGGCCGTTGGGACAGACCTGGCCTGCTGCCAGCTTTCATGCCACATAAGAGCTAAGCATGTTTTTTACAGGGTTGGAAAAACATTTTAAAGAAGAAAATTTATATGACACTTTGGGAAAGGCGAAACTATAGAGATAGTAAAAATACCAGTGGTTGCCAAAGGGTCTGGGGAGAGGAAAGGATGGAGGGATGAATAAGGGAGGCACAGGGAATTTTTAGGGCAGGGAAACTGTTCTGTGTGACGCTAACATGGTGGCCACAAGATGTGGTACATTTATCAAAACCATAGAATGGACAGCACAAAGCACGAACCCTAACGGAAGCAGTGAGCTTTAGTTTACAATCCTGTACCAACACTGCTTCAGAAATGGTAACCAGTGCAAGATGTGAGGCCGGGCGCAGTGGCTCAGCCTATAATCCCAGCACTTTCGGAGGCCAAGGTGGGCAGATCACGAGGTCAAGAGATCGAGACCATCCTGGCCAACATGGTGAAACCCCATCTCTACAAAAAATACAAAAATTAGCTGGGCATGGTTGTGCACACCTGTAGTCCCAGCTACTTGGGAGGCTTAAACAGGAGAATCGCTTAAACCCAGAAGGTGGAGGTTGCAGTGAGCCAAGATCTCGCCACTGCACGCCAGCCTGGCAACAGAGCAAGACTCTGTCTCAAAAAAAAAAAAGATGTGAATCATAAGGACATTGTTTTAGGGAAGGGGACATATGTAAACTCTTTCTGCACAATTTTTCTGTAAACCTGAAGTTGCTCTAAAAAATAAAAAAAACGATTACTTAAAAAGAGTATATTGTGATACATGAACATTATGTAAAATTCAAATGTTTCTTTGTTTCTGTCCATAAGTGTTAAAACACAGACGTGGCTGCTTTTGCCTTCGGACAGCAGGTTTGAGCGGTGGAGCACACAGACCGTACGACCTGCAGAGCCTACGGTATTTACTCTCTGACCTGTGACAGAAAATTTGGATTTTCTCTAGATTAGAAATAGACCTCTGGATTAGATAATAGTGTATCAATGCTCTTGATTTCCATAATTGTACTATAATTAGGTAAGATAATACCCTGGGTTTTTAGGACAATACACAGAAGTATATAGGGATACAGAGACATTAGGGCTGCAGCTTACTCTCAAATGGTTCAGAAAAAATGATGGCTAGACAGATGGACAAAGCATATGTGATAAAAAGTGAACCTTTAGGAAACCTGGGTGCAGTGTGAAGGGCATATAGGAAGGCTTTGTACTCTTCTTGCAACTTTTCTTTAAGTCTGATATTATTTCAAAGTAAAAGGTTAAGAAAAAAAAGTAGTATAAACCTTAGAACCAACCAGAACTTGATTTGAGTTCCTGGTTTGCTGGCTGTGTGGCTTTATGGAAGTGGTTTTGCCTTCCTGAGACCGTCTTCTTGTCTGTGAGGAAGCTCATCTCAGCTGTGGAAGGCTTGGATGAGATCACACACCTAAAATGCCACTCATGGCACAAAAAGCTGGCATTAATTCCAGGCGACCAGTTGAAACATTTATCTGGTGCCTGCAGGAAAGCTGTTTGCAGATGTCTGCTTGCTGTGTAGTCAGTAAGCATCAGTGTCCCCCTTCTGAAGTGGCAGCAGCACTTTCCCAGTAGCAGACCCTCTTTGGGGGCAGATGACTTGTGGTCACGGCTTGTGGACACTCTCCCCTGGGAGCTGCTACACACCCAGTTGTAGAAGATGGACATATTTACGAGATCTGACCAGTCCGAAAGGTGGGTTGAGAGGACCATGTGGTCTGGAGATTCCTGGTGGAGGAGTGGGGCCCGATGATCTGAGTGCTGGTGCAGAGGTGCAGTGAAGGCTTGCCGTCAGAGGCAGGGAGCTACTGCCAGGGCTGCCACTGAGGTCCAGCCACAGAGGTGGCTGTGGGCACCATGAGTATTTCCGTCTATGGAAGCTTCTTTGCTCATCTGTAAATTTTGTAATAGTACCAGTTTAAGATAGAAGGCGCTGGATGCTCAGACATCTAGTATTTATGGCGAAGTGTCAGGATAAGAAACAGTGGCTTGGATTGACTTTGACTGGATAATACAGACCAACATCGGTAAATGCTTGATTTACCAGAGAGGAACCTCATTCTGAAAGCTGAATCCACAGGGCTTCTTCTTAGGAGCCATGAGATGATTTATGTAGCAGCAGTGTGGACGCTCTTATGCTGGACATGGGGAAGGTCAGCCAAAAACCTAAGAAGGGCAGGTATGCCGGGAGCTGTGGAAATGAAGCAGGTATCTGTAGCTTCCTGCTCTTTGAACGGTCCTGATTCCTGTGTTGCCTCTAACTGAAACACTCATCCTCTTCTACACCAAGAGCAGAAAGGGGATATGATCTAAAGCATGCCAACGGGGTGCATTCAGGAAGAGGCAGGCCATAGTGTCAAATCCAGAATATAACGGAAGAGCATATCTGTCAGATTGTTCTATTCCCTGCCTGTGCGCATCTCTGACCAACAGTGTTTCTAAGCATCACCTAAACAAAGTCAGCCAAAGAGCCAGTTCAGCCAACTGCATGTAGCTGTGCTGAGTAGGTTCAGAGACCTTAGAATTTCTGCATCCCTCTCCCTCGTTGCTGTGTCACTTAAAAGGTTTTTAGCCCAAGTAGAGATCACCTTAGTGTGTATGTTGGTAGGAGTGACGAGGGGTGGGTAGAGAGGAGAGGCGTCACCTATAGAGTTTTCGAGGAGTCCTGAAACATACACGCTTGTCCCCACGATTCCTTTCCTTCCCTCCCTCTCCCTGACTTCCCTCTTTATCCCCAAGAGGAGGAGGGAAGGGGAGGTCCTGCTTGTCTTCTGGCAGCGAGAAGTTCTAGGGGTCTACGTTACAGGGACCACTTTGCAGACTCCGTCGTATTTCATTTTTACTGACACTGCACAAAATGTTCCATTTTATAGGTGACTCGGGAGACTGAGCGAGATGGGTCCCCTCACTCCGTGTTCATATCAGCATGGGATTTGAGGCAGATCTGTCCCAGTCCCTGTCCGCATCTCCACTCTGCTGGGATGTTTCTAAAGTTCCTGGGGAACCTTTCCATGGCTGCTAGGAATCATAGCCCCGGGGTCCCTGGCTAGGACCCTGCAGTGTCCGGGGGCAGCAACCTCAGCTTTGTGCCTGCGCGCCCCGCCGCCGGTTCAAAAGTCACCTTTGGGAAGTCGGGCCTGTTCTGCCCCTGACTGTGTCCATTTGGCACAGCCTCGTTCCATTTTACAGTGGGGGTGTTTTTAGTAGAAACCACTATTCATTTTCTTTCAAAAAACAATGCTATGCATTCGTGCCTAGAAAGCAGCTTTTTAAAAATACTAATCGTACTGTTAAAGTGTGACTTTTTTAAAAAAGTAAGTATCTTGATATTTTAGCTTTTTAACTTTTTAGAAAGTGCTACTCAGATGTAATGGTTGGTTTTCACAATGTAATATGTTTAAAAAGTAATTCTGAAATGAAGCTCAGCAGTGTTCCCTTTGAACTATGCAGAAGGCAATAGGGTTATGAAAAGTGGGAATTCATCTTCCAGTAAACTTGTTTAAAGTGAAAAATAACTCATGAACCTTCAACGTGTGACTGCCTGGGGCCCCCTTCTCCCCCTCCCTTCCCCCGCCCCCTCCCCCACCGTTGGCTTTCTTTTTCACACATGAGAGCATGTGTCTCTCTGAGAGCTAAGAACGGGGTTAGAGCTGAGAAAATTGGGGGGAAAGAAGATACCAGAGAGAAGCACAGACTGGTGCAGGCCAGGATCGTGAGCCGAGGATCCCCCCAGGCCCAGAGGGAGATTTAGAGGTGGCCGTACCTTCATCCCATGCCCGACTGCTATAGGACATGATGCCTCAGACATAGTGGGGCTTGGGGTGCGTTTTCCAGAGAAAGACTTTACAACATCTCTTAGAAAGGGAGGCCAGTTTGAGGCACAGCCCAGCTTCCAGAGGCCAGCTGTCCCCAGAGGCAGAGTGCTGGCCCTCCGTGGGCCGTGGCCTGTGTAGGCAGGGGATAAACATGGGTCAGGTCTGGCAGCCTGGGCAAGTGCCTGCACTTGGCCGCCCTTTCTTTGCCGATCTGTGCTGGAAAGGAGGTTGCTTCACCAGCTAGTGAACTAGCGGCTGCAAGCTTAATCCACTTACAAGTTGGACTTAAATACATCTTTTTTAAATAGCATTTTTCCTGATTATAAAGTGAATGCACTACAATTATGAAAATATTGGAAAATTCAGTAATGTACGAAGAGAGAAATAAAAATCACTTGAAATCTTACCACCCAGAGATTATATAGAACAATATAAAGGAGACATTTAAATAATCATATAATTCTACTTCCACACTTCCACCTTCTAGAGATAACCACTGTTAATATGTGTCCTACATTTTTCTTCTTCTTCTTCCTCCTCCTCTTCTTTTTTTTTTTTTTTGAGACAGGGTCTTGCTCTGTTGCCCAGGTGATCTTGGCTCACTGCAGCCTCAAACTCCCTGGCTCAAGTGATCCTCCCACCTCAGCCTCCCAGGTAGCTGGAACTACAGGCATGTGCCACCATGCCTGAGTCATTTTTTGTATTTTTTGGTAAACATGGGGTTTTGCCATGTTGCTCAGGCTGGTCTTGAACTCTTGGGCTCAAGTGGTCCACCCACCTCAGTCTCCCAAAGTGCTAGGATTATAAGCATTAGCCACCACTGCTGGCCCCTGTATTTTTCTATAAATACATGTCTTATATAAAGAGAATCATTCTATGATGCTGTTTTAAAGCCTTCTTTTTAACTTATCCATATAATAAGAATGTCTATAATTATACATCTACAACATCATTTTAAGAGCTCCAAAATTTTAAAAAATTATCAGAAAAATACCTTGTAAAATACATCTATCTATATTTTCTAAAGAGAGAAATCCTAAAAGAATATACACTTTTAATGAGAAGCAGGACTTACCTAGCTGACTTATGTTCTGCTTGATACTTTTCCATAGTTTTAAAATCTGTCCACTCCCCAAGATAACTGCAGCTAATATTTTGGCATATTTCCTAATAATTTTTTTTTTTGAAATGGAGTCTCCCTGCGTCGCCCAGGCTGGAGTGCAGTGATGTGATCTTAGCTCACTGCAGCCTCTGCTCCCCGGGTTCAAGTGATTCTCCTGCCTCAGCCTCCCAAGTAGCTGGGATTAAAGGCACCCGCCACCATGCCCAGCTAATTTTTTATATTTTTAGTAGAGGTGGGGTTTCACCATGTTAGCCAGGCTGGTCTCGAACTCCTGACCTTAAGTAATCTGCCCACCTCGGCCTCCCAAAGTGGTAGGATTACAGGTGTGAGCCACTGCACCTGGTCATAATTTTTAAAACTATATTTCAAAACATTATTGGACTCAGGCTATCTATAGGATTTTGCATCCTGATTAAATTACCTGAAAGTGTCCAGTGGTCCTCTGTGCACATTACTGATGGCTATGTGTAGGCTTTCATGTGGGAATGCTGTGAGTGTTTTCATTCCTCAACAATGAGATGCTGGGATTATTCCTGATTTTTCACACTGCATCACTAACACCATGGTGAACAGTTGTGCCCCTGAATTATTTTGTGTCCCTGTCTGAGTCCTCCTTAGGATTCGGTTCTGTAGAAACACAGTCACTGGGTCAGGAAGTGAACCATTTTTAAGGCTATCATTGCATCTGAACAGACTGGTTTTAACAATTTCTGCTCCCTTGTTAGTATCAGATAAGCTCTTGTTTCTTTTTGTAGCAGACCTTTTGGTCTTATTCTTAGAAATTCTATGTTTATGAATAATCAATTATAAGTATTATATCTAAATTCAGAAATATGCTTTTTTCCAAAAAAATACAAAATAAATTTTAAATCAAAAGGTTATCCAGCCTGGGCAACATGGCAAAACCCTGTCTCCACCAAAAAATATAAAAGTTAGCCTGGCATGGTGGTATGAACCCATAGTAGTCCCAAATATTCGTGAAGTTGAGGTGGGAGGATCCCTTGAGCCCTGCAGGTCCAGACTACAGTGAGTCACTGTACTATAACTGAGATGACAGAATAAGACCCTGTCTCAAAAGAAAAAAGGAAAAGAAAAAAAAGGTTAACAATCATATTAAAGTTTTAAAATAAAAGAAAAAACTTCTTAATATAGAAGTTTTTTTCTATAATAGCCATCATTAACATTTTGTCTAATCTCCTTCCCGCCCTTTTTGATTTTTACATACTTGGAATAAAAGTATATGTAGTTTTTGGCTGGGTATAGTGGCTCATGCTTGAAATCCCAACACTTTGGGAGGCTGAGATGGGCAGATCACTGAGGCCAGGAGTTCAAGACCAGCCTGGCCAACATGATGAAACCTCGTCTCTACTAAAAATACAAAAATTAGCTGGGCATGGTGGTCCATGCCTGTAATCTCAGCTACTCGGGTGGCTGAGGCAGGAGAATCACTTAAACCTGGGAGATGAAGTTTGCAGTGAGCCGAGGTCGTGCCACTGCTCTCCATCCTGGGTGACAGAGTGACACTGCATCTCAAAAAAAGAGAAGTATCTATAGTTTGTATGCTGCTTTTTTATTTGATATACCAGTGCAAGCCTTTCTTCCACGTTGCTATATAGTCTTCATAACTATAATAATTCGATTACAAATTATTCCACTGACTTTATCACCATTTATTTAACCGTTTGCCTAACAACAGTGAGGTTATTTCCATATTTTTACTTTTATCATGCTGTGGTGATTGTGGACTGTTTTCTTAGGTTCAGAACCCCGAAGTGGATGGACTTGGTCTGAATTTACATTTTTGTTCATTCAGATTTTTCACCAATTCATGCTGGCCTGTCTTTAGGTTAGTCTCAATCGTTGAAGCTTGATCTAAGGACTGTGTGACAATCAGGGCAGTACCACTGGCAGAGCCTCTGTGGGTACTGGGCTGTCTTTAGTGGCCAGGAGGCTATCTTGTTTTCAGAGTGACCCTTAGGGGGCTCTGGATGTTTCACACTCAGCACAAGAGTACAAAACAGAGCGCTTTTCTTGAGTGCCGCTTTGGTTCCACAGTGAATGCACTCGGCTGCCACTCACAGAAAGCTTTTATTCCGCAACCTTTGCCAGCAAGGAAGGAAAATATACAGAGGCAGGGAGGTAATCATTATGTAACCCCCTTCTTTTTTTCTTTTTTTTTTTCTTTTCTTTTTGTAAGGACATCATCCACTAAGGATGGAAATGCATTTATGGTCTCTCCCTTCTGCTAAAGCAAACTCAAGCAGCTTCATTTTCAGAAATGCAGAATTGACAAGGTTTATAAATGCTGCTTTGTTGACCGTGAGCCGTGCGGTTTGGCCCCAGAGTTATCTCAGATAGCACAAATAAATCTGGCGGCCTCCAGTTGTCTCAAGCTGAGCATTATTAGCTCCTTCCCCTGTTGTCTCCCTCCTTGCAGAATTTCCTCTTGGCCTTCAACACAGACTCCCTCTTCTCATTAATATGCCCTGTTAACTGCTGCCAAACCTCTAGCAGTTTAGTGCATATGTTCCCTTAATCATTTCTCTTTGTTCTAGAAGTCTGTGTTTGGTTTCTGAACCAACCTTTTTCCTGCCCCTCCCATCACTATCCCTGGCTATAGCCTACGACTGTCTACTGTCTACATGTTTATTTACAGAACGTCCTAGATGGCCTTTGCAATCTGCTCACAATGTGCTAAATCATCCCCTCAGCCCCCGCCCCACCACATCAAGAGCCCTGGGCCTTAGGAAGCAGGTGAAGGGTTGCTGGACCCTCCAGAAGCAGAGGTTCCTGGAAGACAATGTTAACTCCCCACACAGACAAAGACTCCTTCTTCGGATTTTCTGCCCGTCCAACACAAGAAAAGGACGCTTTCTTCTTGGAGCCCAGGGGTGTATAGCACACTCGATCTCAATGAGTTATTCATGGTGTCCAAGAGAAATACTTCTGAGCTGTATTTCATGTGAGATGGAAGTGGGCCTGGCACATGGACGGCGAGGCCGGCCTGCTCCCCAAGAGCGTCCTGTGCCTGCCAGCAGCCGTGTGGGAAGACAGCTGTCTCACCAGCCGAGCCCCTGCCCTGTGTGGCCTAATGTCTTTTTAACAAGTGAAGGGTCTTCTGGGTTCCTCCTGTCCTAACTGGGGTCTGCATACGCCATCAGACGGAGCTCTGTGAGCCACGGGTGCACAGTGGACACTGTTGTTTTTCTCTGCTTTTAAGTATTTTTCTTCTCTTACAGAGTTGCAGCCGTTTGTAAAGTTCCACCCCGTTTCTGTAGCCAGGAGGGGAGGATGATGAGCTTCTCAGAGCGGGGTCTTTCTTTAGAGCTCCTTTGTCCTCAGCAGGGCCACTGTGGAAGCCTGGAGACATTATTAGAGACTTTATGTTATTGCAAAATGCCGTCTCTAACGCATCCCTGTCCCGGCCGCCGCCCTCCTTCCAAAAAAGAAAAAAATCAAAGAGGCCCTCTCATCTGCACTGACAAAGTGGCCAAACCTGATCTTTGCTCTGTCGATGAATCCTACCTCCGACTGCGCCTGCGCCTGCGCCCGCGCAGCACCTGTTGCGCAATTCCCGGGCGTGCAGAGCGAAACTGTCCTACTGCAGTGTGTGTGTGTGTGTGTGTGTGGTTTTTTTTTTTTTTTGGTGGCCCCGCTGGGATACTGTGGTGTAAAAACAGGGAGAGTGCAGCTTGCAGGAAATTCTCAGAGTGGGGTTTTTTTGTGTGATTTTTTTTCCTTTCCTTTTTTTGAAAAAAAGTTAATATCGACTCCTTTGGTGGGGATGTCGTGCACTTTTCTACTTATCCGCCAAAGGAAAGTTTGTATTCTTTTAAATGAAACCATTTTAAAAGCGGGACTGAAGCCTAAAATCATGCAGGGCTCTCCTGCGTCCTCAGAAGGTGTGGATTTATTTACCATAGTTAAATCATAATTAGTTCTCAGGGGATAGTGTGTCTTTTAAACGGCTTTATTGCCACCATATTGGTTTTCTGAATAATCAGAAACTTCTGTTATGATTGTGTTCTAGTGTTCGAACAGAAATGCACCCTAAGTAGGAACAAATGTCAGGAATTGCTAGTTGTCACTCGAAGAAGGTACACACATTGGGGGTGGGGGGAGAAAGGACGTGGTAGGATATTCTGATGAAATGTAATCTAACCGAGTCTTAAATAAATGGAGTTATGGCTCAGGCAGGTACACACGCCCCCTCCCATGCTCTTTTTTGATGTTAAAAGGTGCTTTCTTCATCTCTTTTCATTCTCACGACTGAGGTTAGAAAGGAGGGTGATATCCCTCCTGGCTCTACGTTCCTGAAGGCCAGTGGAAGCCAAAGTGGCCACACACCCACAGATGCATGTAAACGGTGTCCCTCCTGTGTGAGTCATTGGTGCCCGTGTGTGTGTCCATGTCCGGCCTGACCAGTCTTTCTCCTGTTCGCAGGTTGATGTTTCAGATGCCGCAGGAAATGGGCTTAATAGCGATCGCGGCCCGGCAGACCCAAGGCAAAGGTCAGTCATCCTTTGTTATCATTGCTGTTACTTTTGTTTTCTAAACTCTGTGACTCTTGTGGCCCAGGAGCCCATTGAATGCATGTGCTGATCATCTGGGGACTCAAGTTAGAAGCAGTGTCTATGTTTATAACCACCTGGAATGAAGAGGAAGAGGGAAGGAGTGATCAGAAGGTTCAGCCTTAGTAGAACTAAAGCACTCTCTTCAGATCATAATGCTTATGAATCACTGGGAGTTTGCCTGTGATGGCAAATGTGACCTACATAAATTCGGAGCTTCACAATTTGTGGATCGTCGCTGTGCTCTAGAGACATTTATTTTCCTGAAAGTTCTCCATAAGGAGCCTTCTGTGTCTGTACTGAGCATCACATGGGAGGCCTTTTGCATGCTGATTCCCACCCCAGCTGGCTCTGGCCTTGCATGTACATGGTGGGCTGTGCACCATGCCCATTCACACAGTGACCACAGAGAAGCAGAGTGCTGCCCAGGGATCACCACCTGCAGATCCCAGAGGCGAGAGCCCACATCCTCCCAGACCCATCCGGGGTCTGACCCTATACAGGGGCTGCTCCTGGGGCACCGCCCCTCCCTGCCCCTAGCCAGTGCCACGGCCACCCAAATGTGCTTCTAACTCTCATAGACTCTTATGACTTTTTCATAAGAACTAAAGAAATAAGAAACCTGCTGTTCTCACTTCTTTCTGTTGAACGTGTCTTAAGAACATAACTCAAATGGGAAAAAAAATCTTTTTATCAGAAGCTGTGGATCTCCATATGTGGATTTTTTTAAAAGACATTCTAGAAGAACTTTGATGAACTCTTCCTCTCATTTGGATTCTTCTATTTGTTAACTTCAATTTTAAGAAAAGTAGGCCAGGCACGGTGGCTCACGCCTATAATCCCAGCACTTTGGGAGGCCAAGGCAGAAGATCACTTGAGCCCAGGAGTTCAAGAACAGCTGGGGCAACTTAGCAAGACCCATCTCTTAAAAAAATATAAAAATTGGCTACGTGTGGTAGTACTCACCTGTAGTCCCAACTACTTAAGAGCCTGGAGGTGGGAGTATCACTTGAGCCAGTGAGCTGTAATCACACCACTGCATCCCAGCCTAGGCAACAGAGCAAGACCCTGTCTCTTTAAAAAAAGAAGAAGACGAAGAAAGAGAAGAAAAGTAATATCACAGTTAATATCAGGAATCCCTTTTTTTAAACAGCTTTATTGAAATAGAACTCCTCCATTTAAAGTATACATACAGCTTTGACTGGGCGTGGTAGCTCACCTCTGGGAGGCCAAGGAGGGCAGATCACAGGCGAGTTCAAGACCAGCTTGGCCAACATGATGAAACCCTGGCTCTACTAAAAATACAAAAATTACCTGGGCATGGTGGTGGGCACCTTAATCCCAGTTACTTGGGAGGCTGAGGCAGGAGAATTGCCTGAACCTGGGAGGCAGAGGTTGCAGTGAGCCGAGATCAAATGTACTGCACTCCAACCTGGGCAGCATAGCAAGGTTCCACCTTAAAAAATAATAATAAAAGTAAATAAAGTATACAGCTCTGTGGCTATTATTTAATAGCGTGTTTGCTGGGCTGTGCAACCACTGCCACAATAGGAATTACTTCTAAGCAGTGGCTTCCAGGACCTCTCATGGATCTGTATAGATTCAGCTCAGTTTCCCAATGTCTCTGTTTGCCTTCAGGACTATATGGTGGGAATTAAACTTATAGTCGCATTCAGATACTGTAAGACTCTGAGTCATCAAGGCAGAAATGATAGGCTCACAAAGAAAAACATTATGCTAATTATTGGAAACTTTTTCAGAAAAGTCACAGAGCTTCAGATTTTAAAAAGCTTTTCTTTTATTGAGTTAAGCCCAGAATATTCAAGCATTGTAATAAGTCCAGCTTTATTTAAGTGGGACGTCTCTTCAGTGTGTGGTCCTGGCATGATGTGTGTCTGCGTCTGCCCATGTGGCGAGGTAGTGTGTTTCCCACTGTGGCGTGTGTTCCAGGACGGGGAAGGAATGCGTGGCTGAGCCCCACGGGATGCGCCCTTTCTACTCTGCTCATCTCAATCCCACTGAGATCCCAGCTGGGACAGAGGATCCCGTTTGTCCAGCATCTGATGTCCGTGGCTGTCGTGGAAGCAGTGAGGTCCATTCCCGAGTATCAGGTAGGTACTGTTCAGTCTCCCTTTACATCCCTATGATGCATGCAGAATCCAGCTTATTCTTGTTGTAGCACGTGCTTCCATAACTGGTGAATATAGAACCTCACCCTACCCTTTGCACAGCTGGTGGCAGTGTGCTCTCGGAGTTGTAAGAGCAGCACCAATGCTAATGCTGCTTCAGGCTTGCCCGAACGCATTCATTCTGCAGAACTCTCTTTCCTCCCAGTTTCTCAGATTTCTCAAACAGCCTGATGAGGGCTGTGCTTTAGTTTTTGTTGTTGTAGTTCATTTATTTTTTTAAATTGAGACAGGGTCTCACTCTGTCACCCAGGCTGGAGTGCAGTAGCACTATCTCGGCTCACTGCAACCTCCACCTCTCGGGCGTAAGCAATCCTCACACCTCAGCCTCCTGTTAGCAGGGGCCGTAGGTGCACACCACCATGCCTGGCTATTGTTTTGTATTTTTAGTAGAGACAGGGTTTCACCATGTTGCCCATGCTGGTCTTAAACTCCTGAGCTCAAGCAATCTGCTCGCTTTGGCTTACCAAAGTACCGAGATTATAGGACTGAGCCACCGCACCTGGCCGTGTTTGTTTTTTGATTGAAGCACTGGATAGTTTTGATTGGACTGGATGGAAGTTACTCATCTGCATTTTCTGTTGAAAAGGAGGCCAGGTGTGGCTTATACCTGTAATCACAGCACTTTGGGAAGCCAAGGCAGGCGGATCACCTGAGGTCGGGAGTTCGAGAGCAGCCTGACCAACATGGAGAAGCCCTGTTTGTACTAAAAATACAAAATTAGCTGGGCATAGTGGCGCATGCCTGTAATCCGAGCTACTCGGGAGGCTGAGGCAGGAGAATCGCTTGAATCCATGAGGCAGAGGCTGCGGTGAGCCAAGATTGGGCCATTGCATTCCAGCCTGGGCAGCAAGAGCAAAACTCCATCTCAAAAAAAAAAAAAGAAAGAAAAGAAAAGGGTTATTTGGGGACCTGAAAACCTTTCTCATTTCCTGCCTCCGTTTACCAGATCTGTGCTCTAGCGGAGCCATCCTTTGTCCACCATTGGCCAAGTACAATGTGCAGGTCCACTTGGGGCCGTCATCCCCAGCTGCTAGGACTCATGTGCCTGCCTGCTCATTACTGTTGGATGCTTTGTTGTCAATTATTAAAAAGACAGGCAAGAGGGAACAATTAACCCAGTGACTGAAGCATTTTCTTCCATAGTTATGCTTCACTTCCCATAGCCCCCTCCCAAATGTTCCTGGAAGAATTTCATACGGATATAAAGAGGAGATCCCTGCCTCCCTCCCCCAGCAGCTCTTATGTCAGGCTAAAGAGGCACAATTGGATTGACTCCTGAAGCAAGATGTTAAGAGCATGTCTCTCAAAGGACACTTGGAGGCCCTGTCATCATTTCATTGAAGAAACAGTCCTCCCCACTGCCCCTCAAATCCTTCTGTGATGTGGCCACGCCCTCATATTCACTGTGTATGAATTTTCGGTATTCCACAGATGTAGTCAATGCTGACGTCTCTATTTCTTGTATTACATCACATCACGGAAACAGACGTTTACTACCATGCACCCAGCATCCTGGCATGTCTGATGGTTTGAGGGTATCACACCATTACAGGGTTTCAGGTGCCTGGCCTTTAGCACCTGAGCTGTGCATTCTGTCTAGAAGAAAGCCATCAACTAGAAAGTCCTGGTTGTGCTTGGTGCCTCACACCCATAATCCCAGCACTTTGGGAGGCTGAGGCAGGCAGATCGCCAGATGTCAGGAGTTCAAGACTAGCCTGGCCAACATGGCGAAACCCCATCTCTACTAAAAACACAAAAATTAGCCTGCATGGCTAATGGTGGCGGGTACCTGTAATCCCAGGTACTCAGGGGACTGAGGCACAGGAATCGCTTGAATCTGGGAGGTGGAGGTTGCAATGAGCCGAGATCATGCCATTGCACTCCAGCCTGGGCAACAGAGTGAGACTCTGTATCAAAAAATAACAATAGCAATAATTAAAAAATAGTCCTGGTATGTGAGAAATTACCTTTAACTCTAGCAACAGGTTAGTTGTAGGAAAATAAGTAAAACAAACACTGAGCTGAGAACGTTAAGTGAGTCTGTTTGGTCTGTTTAGCTTCTTCATGGCTTTGACTTTGACCTTAGAGCCCATAGTTCCCTTAGCGAGCATTCTTTGAGGTCCTGCTGTGTGCAGAGGCTGCGTGTGCCAGGCGCTGGGGGCCAGGATGAAAGTGGGAAGCTCGCCTTCAGCGGTGAATGGGGTTGGGGGAATTTGTGGTCCTTGAGAAGCGTGTACCAGTGTTCTTCCCTCTTCCACAGCCGCCCACCCAGCCTCGCCTGTGTGATGAGACATTTGATTTTGAATTGGGTTTCTTTTTTAACATAGCCAAGTGAGCTGGCACAGCGCAGCTACTGGATGATTGAAACAGGCCCCTGTTGTTTGGAGTTTGTTTTTGTTATGGCGTTCACTAGGGCCCCAACTGGTCCCTAAGCAGATGTCACCTTCAGCACACAAATTGTGACCACCCTCTCCAGATCCACGGCGGCCTCACTGGGACATTCCTTCCAGAGGCGGGAGGGCACCTGTGGAGTGCCCAGAGCTGTCAAGCTCCTCCTCCACGTGCCCAGACCTTCCTTCTAGAGCTTGCCTTGGGCTGTCCGTTCTCACTCCTGCTCTCTCTTCTGTCCGTGAAGTCTGTCTGGGCCCGGCACCCTCCCTCCACCCATGCACCCCTGCCCCCCTGCTCTCTTCTCTGCTTCTTAAAATTCTGTTCATCCTTAAGGCCCAGCTCTACTTCGTTCTCAGATCCTCCAGCTCCTTCCAGCTCTTTCCTCCAGCACTGGACAGCACTTGCAAAGTTTAAGCCTCTTTTATGGTATCCACCGCGTGTGGCCGTGAAGAGGAGTGATGTGTGCCCCTGTTCTATCTCCCATGAAGTTAGCCACTCTTCAAACCAGGATTTGTTTCATTTTGGTCTTTTTTACATGGGAGGATCACAGCAACTGTTGGAATACATGATTGGGAAAATGAAAAATAAGCACACAGCCCTCCTCTTCATCTGGAAATGTTGGTCCTGTTCACCTGTGTGAGAACCCAGAGTTTCACAAGCTACTTCACAAACTGATGTGATTTGAAGATGTGAAGGCGAGCTGGAGCCCATGTGCAGGGCCCGCCAGGCACCAGCGGCCACGCACGTGGCGGAGGAGCTTGACAGCTCTGGGAACTCCACAGGTGCCCTCCCACCGCCAAGTCAGGGACTCATTCCCCTGGCCATGTGGCGGGTGCATAGGGACGCGGGAAGGCGAGAGAGGGGCAGGAAAGGGAACTGGGGGCAGTGACGAAGAGTAGACTCTTCCAGTCACAGGTTTCCTAGAGGAGACTTTCTCAGCCTGGCACAATTGATATGTGGGTCCTGGCGCCTTTGTCGTCGGGGTGTCCTGTGCCTTAAAGGATGTGTGTCAGCATCCGCAGCCTCTACTCTGTGTCAGCATCCGCGGCCTCTACTCTCTAGATGCCAGTAGCACTCCCTCAGGCTGTGACAACCAAGAAAGTCTCCCGGTATTGCCAAATCCACTCCTCCCAATGGGAATCCCTGTTCTAGAGAGAAAAGAAACGGGAAGCTGTTTATCAGTTCAGGGTCATTGCAAACCCCCATACTTTATTGACTTAGACTTTTGGTTCTCTTGTCCTCCTCCTATTCCTGCATTTTTTTCTCAGCCTGAACTGCTGTTTTAGAGCAGATGAGCTTCTAATATGCTCTGATTGGCCGAGGTTAAAAGAAAGCCTGTTGGAAGGAGGAAGGGGATTTCATGGAAGCAACAGGCCGCATGGCATAGGATTCATCACCCAGAAAGGTTTGAATCTCAGCTCTGCGGCTTTCAAGTGATAGAACCTCAGGCAAGCCACATAATTGCTCTAAGCTTCCGTTTCCTCCCTGTGTTCCCTAGGGATGGGCTAGCACCAACACATGGGCTGGTTGTAAGTAACATGTTGACTAGTGCTGAGAAGGGGCTCAGGGCCATGCCTGGCCCGCGATGCAGGAAGACCAGCCCCATGGCACTTGGAGGCCATCGGCTACTCTCTGGTCCCTGAGCTTTATTTTGCTGAATGTTCTCTTCCAGCCTCACATCTCCAGATAGGCTTCCTTCACCTACCCATGGCACAGCCTGGCTTCCAGCCCAAGCTTTAGAAGACCTGCTGGTTCTGACACCCACTCAGCTAGCCCAGTCTCTGTGTCCCAACTTCAGAGTCACAGTGGATAGGCAGAGGTCTGGGTGGCCTCATTCAAGACACTGTCCACTCTTGGTCCATTCTGTGAACTGATGACAGGCAGAGCCCTCCCAGACCACACTATTCAAGATGCAGAGGCAATAGGCCACCTGACAAGTCAATTTCCATTACCCCAGGGGACCATTAGCAGTTCTGCAAGGCTTTTGCTAAAGTGAATTACTCCTCTGCGTCTTCACAGCATTCTTTTTTGTTGTTGTTGAGATGGAGTCTTGCACTGTCGCCTGGGCTGGAGTGCAATGATGTGATTTCGGCTCACTCTAACCTTCACCTCCCAGGTCCACGCAATTCTTCTGCCCCAGTCTACCAAGTAGCTGGGATTACAGGCATACACCACCACACCCAGCTAATTTTTTGTATTTTTAGTAGAGACAGGGTTTAACTATGTTGGCCAGACTGGTCTTGAACTCCTGACCTTGTGATCTGCCCACCTCGGCCTCCCAAAGTGCTAGGATTGCAGGTGTGAGCCACCGCACCCTGCCTACAGCATTCTACTCAAGACATTTCTACCTGCCTTTTATGACTTTGGTTAATTCAGGGCCATCTTTGTCTCTCAAGCATGGGTTTCTGAAGGGAGACACACCCTGAGATTATGATTCTCTCCCCACCCTCTGCCCTGGCACGTTAGTTAGCTACTCCATGGTGGTGGTGATGGTTGATACTGACGTAATGAATTAATTTACAAGGTAGGCATCTTCAGAAAGTGTTTTGGATGATGAGAAATGGTGCTGGGGGGTGGGGAAGAATGCTGGGGTTTATGCAGACCATGTTCTTCAGGTATTTTATCTTACCTCCTAGTCCCAAGAGGCACTTCAATACTGGATTGTCCCAAGGAAGTGATTAGCTATCTGAAAAAAAGGGGAGGATGAGGTCCATGTTACCTTAGCTTCTGCTTATCTTCCCTTAGCTCAGTGACTTGCCTGGGCCCCTTGTGTCCTGTGACCACTTAATTAACGTGCAGATTTCCCTTTAGGATATCAACTTACGAGTGAAGTGGCCCAATGATATTTATTACAGTGACCTCATGAAGATTGGCGGAGTTCTGGTTAACTCAACACTCATGGGAGAAACATTTTATGTACTTATTGGTAAGTTTCCAAAACCTTTCCCCCAGCATTTTTAGATTGATAAAACGATAAAAATCAAAATGGTCGATGCACGCCTACATTGGCAAGAGCAGATTATCATATGAGATTACTTTGACTCTTGTAGTTTTGGAGCAGGATATAGATGCAGAGAGATTGGTCGAAAGCACTTCAGAGTTTAGCGTTTCCTGTTTGTGACCGTGGAAACCACCAAAGTGGTATCACATCAAACCAAATGTGATGTGATCACTCACATCAAAGTGGTATTACATCCTTCCACACTCCTGCTACTCATCGAATTTGAAATGGTGAAAATAAACATTTAACGTACCATTCTGTAATAAGAAAAGAAAAGTTAATTTCTTTTTTTTTTCTTGAGTCTGAGTCTCTGCTAGGCTGGAGTGCAGTGGCGCGATCTCGGCTCACTGCAACCTCCGCCTCCCAGGTTTAAGCGATTCTCCTGCCTCAGCCTCCCAAGTAGCTAGGATTACAGGTGTGCACCACCACGCCCAGCTAATTTTTGTATTTTTAGTAGAGACAAGAGTTTCACCATGTTGGCCAGGATGATCTTGATCTCTTTGACCTCATGATCCATCCGCCTCAGCCTCTCAAAGTGCTGAGATTACAGATGTGAACCACTGTGCCGGCCCAAATTAATTTCTAAAATAGTTCTCCTGGTGTCTTGCATTCTTATCATGACCTTCGCAGGCCATGAAAGAGTTGCCATCGTTTGAACCTTCAGAAGAAGCTCCAGGCTGGTCAAGGTGGGATAAAGAATCCCTGTTTCACCTTAGCAGATCCAACTCAGGCAAAAAGATGGATTCAGAGGCGGCCCCAGAAGTCCTTAGGTTCCTACCATCCAGTCATCAGCGTCACTCTGGGGCAGTCAACCCTTATCTGTGTTCGGAAACCAGCAATGGTCAAAAAACGTGACCGTGTGTTCCAAGTGCCAGCCAGGGAATACAGGCCTGTGTTACTAGCTGTGCCACCAAGGGGCAGTGTCACTCTGGGCAAGCTACTTCATACCCTTAAAGCTCCATTTCCTCTCTTTTTTTTTATTTAGTCATTTATTTTTTGAGACAGGGTCTCACTCCCGTTGTCCAGACTGGAGTGCAATGGTGTGATCCTAGCTCACCGCAGCCTCAACCCCCTGGGCTCAGGTGATTCTCCTATCTCAGCCTCCCAAGTAGCTGGGACTATAGGC
>CAUYLZ010017485.1:0-20589 GCA_963573645.1 Pithecia hirsuta
CGTTTATAGACTTGCGTACATTGAACCAGCCTTGCATCCCCAGGATGAAGCGTACTTGATCATGATAAATAAGCTTTTTGACGTGCTATTGCAATCAGTTTACCAGTATTTTATTGAAGATTTTTGCATCTATGTTCGTCATGGATATTGGCCTGAAGTTTTCTTTTCTTGTTGAGTCTCTGTCAGGTTTTGGTATCAGGATGATGTTGGTCTCAAAATGATTTGGGAAGGATTACCTCTTTTTGGATTGTTTGGAACAGTTTCAGAAGGAATGGTACCAGTTCCACTTTGCATGTCTGGTAGAATTCAGCTGTGAACCCATATGGACCTGGGCTTCTTTTGGTTGGTAGGCTATTAATTCCTGCCTCAATTTCAGCCCCTGTTATTGGTCTATTCAGGGTTTTGACTTCTTCTTGGTTTAGGCTTGGGAGGGTGCAAGTGTCGAGGAATTTATCCATTTCTTTCAGGTTTACTGATTTATATGCATAGAGTTGTTTGTAGTAATCTCTGATGGTGGTTTATGTTTCTGTGGAATCTGTGGTGATATCCCCTTTATCATTTTTTATTGCATCTATTAAATTCTTCTCAGTTTTCTTTTTTATTAAACTGACTAGTGGTCTGTCTATTTTGTTGATCTTGTCAAAAAAACAGCTCCTGGATTTATTGATTTTTTAAAGAGTGTTTTGTGTCTCTATCTCCTTCAGTTCTGCTCTGATCTTAGTTATTTCTTGTCTTTTGCTAGCTCTGGGGCTTTTTTGATCTTGCTCCTCTAGCTCTTTCCATTTTGATGATAAGGTGTCGATTTTAGATCTTTCCTTGCTTCTCCTGTGGGCATTTATGGCTATAAGTTTTCCTCTAGACACTGCTTTAAATGTGTTCCAGAGATTCTGGTATGTTTTGTCTTTGTTCTCACTGGTTTTGAAGAACATCTTTATTTCTGCCTTCATTTCATTGTTTATCCAGTCAGGATTCAACAGAGAGTTGTTCAGTTTCCATGAAGTTGTGTGGTTCTGAGTTAGTTTCTTAATCCTGAGTTCTAATTTGATTGCATGGTGGTCTGAGAAACTGTTTGTTACGATTTCCGTTCTTTTGCATTTGCTGAGGAGTGATTTACTTCCAATTATGTGGTCAATTTTAGAGTAGGTGCCATGAGGTGCTGAGTAGAATGTATATTCTGTGGATTTGTGGTGGAGATTTCTGTAGATGTCTATTAGGTCTGCTTGGTCCACATCTGAGTTCATGTCCTGGATATCCTTGTTATTTTACTGTCTCTTTGATCTGTCTAATATTGACAGTGGAGTGTTAAAGTCTCCCACCATTATTGTGTGGGAGTTTAAGTCTCTTTGTAGGTCATTAAGAACTTGCTTTATGTATCTGGGTGCTCCTGTATTGGGCATGTATATATTTAGGGTAGTTAGCTCTTCTTGTTGCATTGATCCTTTTACTATTATGTAATGCCCTTCTTTGTCTCTTTTGATTTTTGTTGGTTTAAAGTCTATTTTGTCAGAGACTAAGATGACAACTCCTCCTTTTTTTTGCTCTCCATTTACTTCGTAAATCTTCCTCCATCCCTTTATTTTGAGCCTATGTGTGTCATTGCACATGAGATGGGTTTTCTGGATAGAGCCCACCTATGGTTTTTGACTTTTTATCCAATTTGTCAGTATGTGTCTTTTGATTGGGGCGTTTAGCCCATTTACATATAAGGTTAGTATTGTTATGTGCGAATTTGATCCTGCCATTTTGATGCTAGCTGGTTGTTTTGCCCATTCGTTGATGCAGTTTCTTCATTGTGTCAATGCTCTTTACCATTTGGTACATTTTTGGAGTAGCTGCTACTGGTTCTTCCTTTCTATGTTTAGTGCTTCTTTCAGGAGCTCTTGTAAGTCAGGCCGAGTGTTGATGAAATCTCTGAGCAATTGCTTGTTCGTAAATTATTTTATTTCTCTTTAACTTATGAAGCTTAGTTTGGCTGGATATGAAATTCTAGGTTGAAAGTTCTTTTCTTTAAGGATGTTGAATATTAGATCCCACTCTCTTCTGGCTTGTAGGGTTTCTGTGGAGAGATCTGGTGTGAGTCTGAGGGGCTTCCCTTTGTGGATAACCTGACCTTTCTCTCTGGCTGCCCTTAGCATTTTCTCCTTGATTTCAACCCTGGCAAATCTGACAATTATGTGCCTTGGGGTTGCTCTTCTTGAGGAATATCTTTGTGGTGTTCTCTGTATTTCATGGACTTGAATATTGGCCAGACTTGCTACGTTGGGGAAGTTCTCCTGGATAATATCCTCAAGAGTGTTTTCCAGCTTGGATTCATTCTCTCTGTCACATTCAAGTACACCTATCAAATGTAGATTAGGTCTTTTCACATAATCCTATATTTCTTGGAGGCTTTGTTTATTTCTTTTTACTTTTTTCTCTAATCTTGCCCTATCATTTTATTTCATTGAGTTGATCTTCAATCTGTGACATACTTTCTTCTGCTTGATCTATTCAGCTACTGAAACTTGTGTATGTTTCTCAAAGTTGTCGTGTTGTGTTTTTCAGATCCATCAATTCATTTATATTCTTCTCTAAGCTGTTTATTCTCCTTAGCAAATGTCAAACCTTTTTTCAAAGTTCTTAGTTTCTTTACATTGGGTTAGAACATGTTCTTTTAGTTCAGAGGAGTTTATTATTACCCACTTTCTGAAGCCTGTTTCTGTCATTTCATCAGACTCATTCTCTATCCAGCTTTGTTCCCTTGCTGGTGAGGAGTTGTGATCCTGGAGGAGAAGAGACATTCTGGTTTTTGGTGTTTTCATCCTTTTTGCACTGGTTTCTTCCCATATTTGTGGATTTATCCACCTTTGGTCTTTTTAGTTGGTGACTTTTGGATGGGGTCTCTGAGTGGACTTATTTTTTGTTGATGATGATGTTATTTCTTTCTGTTTTTTAGTTTTCCTTCTAATAGTCCCCTCTGCTGTAGGACTGTGAGAGGTCCACTCCAGACCCTGCTTGCCTGGGGATCACCTGCGGTGGCTACAGAACAGTAAGGGTTGCTGCCAATTTCTTCTTATGCTATCTTTGTCCCAGAAGGATATCTGACGGATATCAGCCTGAGCTCTCCTTTATGAGGTGTCTCTTTGGACATATAGGAGTTGGGGAGCTATTTGAGGAGATAGTCTGTCCCTTACAGGAGCTCAAGTGCTGAGCTATGAGCGCCGTTGTTCCATTCATAGCTGCTGGGCAGGTACATTTAAGTCTGCTGCAGTGGAACTCATAACTTTCTTTTCTTTTTTTTCCCCAGGTGCTCTGTTCTGGGAAGGTGGGGCTTTATTTATAAGTTCCTGAAGTGCTGCTGCCTTTTTTCAGAGATGCCCTGCCCAGTGAGGAGGTAGCCTAGTCACAGTCTGCAGCAGAGGCCTTGCTTAGCTGCCATGGGCTCTGCCCAGCTGCTATGTGAGCTTTCTTGCAGTCTTCTTTATAGACGTACAGGTAGAACTGCCTCGGTTATGGTGGTCTGCCTTTGTAATGGCAGACTGCCTCAGTGATGGCAGACTGCCATGGTAGTGGAGGACTGCCTCAGTAATGATGGATGCCCTTCTCCCCACAGAGCTGGATGTCCTGGGTCCTGCTGTGCTTGCTGTGAAACTCTCCATCCAGAGAGTTTCAGATTGCTGGTCTTTGTGGGGGTCGGACCCGCCAAGGCAGATCACCTGGCTCCCTGTTTCAGCCCGCTTTTTTTCAGTTGAATGGGTGACTCTGTCTCCCAAGCATTCCAGGCACCAGTTCAAATGGCTGCCCAGATTTGTGGGAGTTTTTGTGCAGAGACCCCCTGCACTGGCTGAAACAGCCATGCTGGAAACTCGTGGTGCTTTTCTGCCCAGGAATCTCCTGGTCTGTGGGCAGTAAAAACTCGTTTGGAAATGCGGTGATCACTCACCGTCTGTGTTCTCACTGGGAACTGCACTCCAGAGCTGTTCATATTCGGCCATCTTCCCTCTGATTCATGATAATCTTATTAAAGATGACTTCTATTTGATACATTGCTTCTCTCTCTCCTGTCAAGATTTTTCTTGATCTTTGTTTTCTGAAAGTCTGATAATAATGTGTCTTTGTCTGTGTCTCTTTGAATTCATCCAACTTAGAGATCATGGAGCTTCTTGGGTGTTTATATTAACATCTTTCATTAAATTTCAGAAATTTTCAGCTATTATTTTTTTAAAATGCTCTCTGTGCCCCTTTCTCTCTTTCTCCTCTCTGTCTCTCAATTTTTTTTTTGACAGAGTCCTGTTCTGTTACCCAAGTTGGAATGCAGTGGCACAACCACAGGCTCACTGCAGTCTCAACCTCCCTGGGTCAAGCAATCCTCCCACCTCAACTGTCCAAGTACTTATGACTACAGACACATGCCACCATGCCCAGCTAATTTTTTTTAATGTTTTGTAGAGATGAGGTATCTGTGTGTCATCAGGGATGCCCTCTCCTCTATATCTGAAATTCCCACAATGGATAGATTTGTCTAATTAATGGTGTCGCACAGATCCCTTAGGTTTCTAAGATAGTGCCTGTTTTGCCCACTCTGGCTCCCATAAGTAGCGTGAAGTTTGCTCCAGAAATGTGTGCAAAACTGTCTTTCACGATGCTAGAGATCAAGAATGGGTTGTGGCTACTGTGCTAGTTGCTGAAATTGACTGAAATTAACTGCAATATACTGCCTAAGCCTTCCCCTGGAAGTTTTAAGCCTTTAATAGACTCCAGAGTTCCAAAATAGTTACACCAGACAGATTCTGCCATTGCAATTGTTGTCTAGGTGGGGAGACACATTCTTGGTGCTTCCTACTCTGCCGTCTTTCCAGAAACCCTTCTCCATGTATGCAAGTTTCCTATAGAGAACTTGTTTTCAATTTTTTTAAAAATTTGAACTTTTATTTTAGATACAGGGAAGACTTGTTACATGGGAACATAGTGTGATACTGAGGTTTAGAGAAAGAACCCCGTCATTCAGGTAGTGAGCATAGTACCCAATGGGTAGTTTTTTAACCCCCACCCCCACCCTCTAGTATTTCACGGTGTCTACTATTCCCAGATTTATGTCCATGTATGCTTGGTGTTTAACTCCCACTTACAGGTGAGAATATGTGATGTTTGGTTTTCTGTTCTTAAATTAATTTGCTTAAGATTATGGTTTTCAGTTCCATTCATGTTACTACAAATTACATGTTTTCATTATTTTTTATGACTCTGTAGTGTTTTATGGTAGATGTGTACCACATTTCCTTTATCCAATCCATCATTGATGCGCACCTGTGTTGATTCCATGTCTTTGCTATTGTGAACAGTGCTGCAGTGAACATACAAATATGTATGTCTTTTTGGTGGAATAATTAAGTTTTCTTTTCAGTATGTACCCAGTAGTGGAATTGTGGGTCAACTAAAAACCCTGTTTTAAGTTCTTTGAGAAATCTCCAGACTACTTTTCATCGTGGCTGAGTTACTTTACATTCCCACTAACAGTGCATATGCATTTCCTTTTCTTTGCAGCCTCTCCAGCATCTGCTGTTTTTCACTTTTTAGTAATAGCCACTCTAACTGGTGTGAAATGGTGTCTCCTGGTTTTTATTTGCATTTCTCTATTGATTAGTGAGGTTGAGCATTTTTTTCATGTTTATTGGCCACTTGTGTGTCTTCTTTTGATATCTAGGAATGGAATTGCTGGTTCATATGGTAACTCTATGTTTACTTCTTTAGGAACTACCAAACTATTTTTCAATATCTCAATTACTTTTGTGAATATATTTTTTAATTGACAATCACTTGAGTGTCTGCTAGTCACAAACATTCATTCCATGAATGAATGACTTCTCTGCATCTCCTTGTTTTCTGTCTATATTGCTGTTAATCAGATATCACCACCCAATATTTTTCTGCAGAACAGTTTCTATGAAGTCCAATCAAGCTGAAGGCCATATCACTTTTCTTATAATATTCAAATGAATCTTTGCTTAACTGTGCTGCTTTTTATACATGTCCACATCTAACTACAAATGTCCACTAAACAAAAAATTAGTGACTCCAGAAATGTAAATATTTTAGCCTTAGATAAACTGGGCTATAGGTTACATACAAATGTTTGTTACTTAACATGGGCATTCAGAATCTCAAAAAGCATTTAATAAGTATATTTAGTTTAATTATATGACATTTTCAATTCTACTTAAATATCTCCACTAATTATTATGCCATGAAAAAGTTTATGACTAACATTTTACCTAAAGTTACAAGGAGCTGGGGAAAATTGCTGGACTCGCTGAGATAACTTATAGCCCATTCATAAAATATACATCAAATAAAAACACACATGTAATTCCTTCCCAATACCACAATGGCTATGTTATTGACTAAATAAAATCTGAATTAGTCATAGAGACATCAGTTTATTCTCTACCATGTGGAACAATCCAGCTTTTAAATTCAAAATAATGCATTAATTTTGAGAGAAAATTGGATACTTTAAGCCTAACCAGTGTCTTCTCTTCTTTTATCATTTTATGAATTCTTGCCTGCTTTTGTGAGTTAATATATAGATATCTCATTTGTTTTGGTCTCAAAGCTTTAATGGTGATTTAACATTAAAATAAGGAATATATTAAGTGTTAGAATAAGAGTCAATAAATGTGATCTTCCCTCATGATTTTAACAAGTAAGATACCCCACAGGGAAAAATTTCAGGCTATACTTAGTGGATTAAATAGCACTGGGCATACGATAAAGAAGCCAATTCAATCCAAGTGTCATTGAGATAGACTTCAACTAAATACCAGAATTATCAGTTGAACCACTTACTTTAGTTTAATAGTCAAACTTGGCAGGGCAGGGTGTTGCTGTTCTTGGAGACTTGTTCAACTGTCCTCTGGACAGAACGTCTGTGCTATGACACAGAAGCTGGGGGAGGGAAATGGGAATTAATGCCACAGACTAGTATAGATCTGCAGCAGCCCAGAGCTGGGATAGATGGGATCTGGGGATGTTCACAGGCTGCAGGTCTCCCAAAAATAGTGACACACAGCTATGGGGAAATGAGGGGCTGCACTCTTCCCTAGCTGTCTTGCCTGAGCCCTCCCTACAGAACAGGACCCAGAAGCTGGGGAACACTGAGATATTCCTTATTTAGCATCTTCAGATCCCCACTGGAATGGCTGCTTCAAGACACAGAGCTGGGAGGAAGTTTGGGAAAGTCACCCCTAGATAAATGCTGGCTTCTTACTGTTCTCATGGAATCCAATTAATGTTGATGAATAAATGACTCCTAATTTGTTCGTCTAGCAATCTACAGTCTCTGTAGATTGCTACAGAGACTGAATGATTGTCTTTAGTAGCTTTTAATGGCTTAGGATCTGTCTCTTTGAGGGAGATCTTTCACCTAACCCCTCATAACACCTTTCTAGAAGCCCCTTCTCTCAGAGTTTTGGGATCGGTCTTGCAGCCTTCTAAACTCTCAAACCTTGGACAAGTCACATTGACTCAGTTTCTTTGTGCCTCAGTTTCTTCATCTGTATAATAGAGATAATAATAGTATCTACTTTACTGAGTTGTTGTGAGGATTTACGGATTTCATTTTTGCAATACATTTTTAAATACATTTTGTAACACATTTAGAATATTGCCTAGTAGATTGCCTAGTTTTCGCTACTCTGAAACTGGCTATTTTCCTGGTCTAAGGAGCAAGTTGAAGATACTTATCAGCATCGATGTGCACATACTCTAACGGTTTTTACTCAACACTTGGACATCTAAGATAGAAGTTACTCCAGTAGGAATGGTTCTCTGAAACTAGGGAGACACACCCCTTCATTTTGCTTTGATGTAAAAACCTACTCCCTACTTTTAAAAATATGGTCCAGTGAGTATCAAGTGCTAACCAGAGTAATCCTTTTTTTGCCCTGGAGAAGGAAAAGGGAAGTGAGATGGAGAGAATACAGTCACATGCCACATATTGAAGTGTTGGTCAGTGATGGCGTACGTATAAGACAGTGGATGCACAATTCTTTTTATTTTTATAACTTTGGTGTCACCTAAGTGTACAGAGCTTATAAAGTCTACAGTAGTGTACGGTAATGTCCTAGGCCTTCACATTCACTCACCACTCACTCACTGACTCACCCAGAGCAACTTCCAGTGCTGCAAGCTTCCTTCATGCTAAGTGCCCTATACAGATGTACCATGTTTTTCCTTTTATACTGTGCTGTTACTGTACCTTGTTAATGTTTAGATATGTTTAGATACACAAATATTTACTTACCACTGTGTTACAATCACCTACAGTATTCAGTACAGTAGCTTGCTGTGCAGGTTTACAGCCTAGGAGCAATAGCCTTTGCCATTTAGCCTAGTTTTGTGGTAGGCTGTGCTATCTAGGTTTGTGCAAGTGTATTCTGTCATGTTCACACAATGATGAAATTGACTAATAACACATTCCACAGAACAATCCCCATGGTTAAGTGACATATGACTGTACTTAAGTGTTTTATTTTATTTTATTTTATTTTATTTTATTTTATTTTATTTTATTTTATTTTTAGATGGAGTCTTGCTGTGTCACCCAGGCTGGAGTTCAGTGGTACAGTCTTGGCTCACTGCAACCTCTGCCTCCCAGGCTCAAGCAATTCTCCTGCTTCAGCCTCCTGAGTAGCTGTGACTACAGGTGAATGCCACCACTCCCAGCTAATTCTCTGTATTTTTAGTAGAGATGGGGTTTCACGATGTTGGCCAGGGTGGTCTCAAACTCCTGACCTCAGATGTTCCACCCGCCTCGGCCTCCCAAAGTGCTGGGATTACAGGCATGAAGCAGTGTGCCCAGCCTTGTGTTCTCTTTAATATGCCACATTTATGGGAAAATGTAAAGGACTGCAGGAAGATATGAAGGAGTGGGACTAAGAATTTTCATTTCTGAGCATAAATTCGTGAATACATTTGATATATTTTTACTTCACTGTGCTTAGTTTTGTTTCCATGTACTTTACTTGCAACTCTGTCAAAGAACATGCAAAAATTCTTTGATAAGCCCAGTAACAAAGACTTTTAATGGATACATCAAAACACTTGTTTTTTCCTTATGTCAGTGATTAACTTTTATAGTTACATTTAAATGTGTGTTTTTTTTTCTATGCTTCAGTAAGCCTGCATCAAGGTTATCTGCAAAGTAGAGACCAGAGTGCATCTACAGAATCACTTAAACCTAGCTGGCAAAGGAAAACTTAGCACAGTAAAGAAAATACCACATCAAAAGATTTAAAGAAAAGATTTAGTGTATAGGCCAAATAACTGTGATGATAAGCCCTTTAAAAGACTGAAAAATATCCTTGGGTTAAAAACAATTACAGAAATAACATGAAAGAGAAACTAATAAGATGCTTACTTAAAGAATATTGCCAACGTAAATATTTTACTGTGGTTTTAAACTAACTTCATGGCTTAACTTTGTTTTAGGTTCAATTGATTTTTAATAGTTTTATATTCATTTGATAACATTCTCTTTACAAAACTATTTTTAAATCATAATTTCTTTATAAATCTGACCTATAATTCAACATTCATAGCACACACTCATCTTTTCTAGGTGCTTCTCTATACTTCCTTGTGTCATAAACAAACTTTACTGAGGATAGTAGTCATTTATTTATTTCTAGCATTTCTTTGAGACCATATAGCTCCTTGTGTTTTCTATTTATTTTCAGTATTGATAAAGGGTAGGATAATGGTAGAATAGAGAAGTATCCCAATGGCACAGTAAAGCTCCCTTGTCCTTGTGAATTAGAAAAGTCTATTCTGCAATTAAGGATTCCAAAGTTCTGTGAAAAAGAAATCAAATAAATAAATAAATAAACTAGTGGATTAGAAAACACACTTGAAACAAGAAGATGTTAGTCTTTTTCAGGTTCTTCCATATAGTAACTGCACAGTTTAGGGCTTGACATTTGAAGATACTGTGCCTCAATCTTCTAATCTACAAATGAGAGAATTGGTAATATCAGGACTCAAAACTGGCTGGTCCCAGACGTTAGAATTGCCTGGAGGATCTCTAAAAAGAGAGTCCTAGGAACCACTCAGGAGGTGCTGAATCTAGGGAAGCAGGTTATGGGAATCTGTCTTATAATTTATAGACTGGTTCTTGAAAAGCCATATAAATGGATCTACACTTTAGATATACTGAGTTACATAAAATTTAAGATTCCTTTACAGAGAACTGCAGTTATGTAAAAGGTGAAAATGGTGACCATCAAAGCATTTCCCTTCACTTTTCTGTCCTCACTTTTGTGGTAGATAGTCTCTGCCAGCATATTTTTTAAGACCTTTTAGAAACTTCTCTAAAGTCCAAGGACAGAAGCTGGAAGTTGGAAGTAGAAGTAATTTCTAGACATAAAGTGGCTCCAGAGACCTGAGTTACAGGAATTCATGGATCTTCACCCTGATTTAGATCACCGAGAGACTCAACTGCACTCTGCCCATCCACAACTCCATCTCTTTCAGCTACCGTCTGGCCAACTTGTTCCCATATTTTAGTGGGAATTCCAGAAAGAGGGAATCTAATTGATTCCACTCAACTATTAATTCCACTCCACACAATCAACCATAGATGGCCTGACCTTGAGTTGGGTGCATACTGCAGGTAATCAATTGCTACACTTGTGTAAATAATGACCCAGTGCTATCCCTCTGCCAGGGTCTGTAGGTAAGGCAGATTCAGCTGGCATATTCTTCTCAGGTACAGTTAATAATCCAGTATGTTTTTTCTTTTTAACAGGCCAATATTATTAGGGTCATGTAGACAAACTTAATGCTTCATTTTTGTATGTAATATTGGTAATTCACTTATCAAACTTTCACATACATTATGACATCCTGTGGAAAAATCCATATTACCCAAATACTAAACCATACAATAGCCTAGACTTTTTCAGGGAACTCATGAGATAAAGATTAACTTGTGCTACCTTGGGTCCAGTTTAAATTTTATGACTCTTTGTGTAATGAAGGTGTAAACTACGCAAAAGCTGAGATATGCTGCCATTAAGAGGGTGTGGTGTCTCATTCATATATTAGATAAGCATAAATTTCCTTCCCTTTGCTCCACAGAGCTGAGAAAGGGACCAATTCATAAATTTACAACAAGAAACCTGATGAAGGTTAGTGCTCCACTCTCACGCCTGCCAGCTGTTGCTAGCTCAATCAGAACAGCCTGTTACTAGCCTCCAATTTAAGTACACTTAGAAGATCACAAACATTATCTTGTTCCCTTAGAATTGGCATGCAACTTTCCGACTGCTTCTCAAAATCTCAGTCCATTCTCCATTCCAGAATTAAAACTAAATTGGATATTTTTATTTCTTTCCACGGCTAACACATTGCTGGGTACCATTTGTTATCAAGGCATTGCACAAGCTGTTCCCAGTTTAATGACTATTTGTGCCAGACCATAAATTTCAAGGTCAGCTCAAAGTCATGCAGCACTGTGCCAGAGGATGCAGGAATCTGTGAGTGAACTTCCTTGGCAGTTATTTCCAAATTATATTTCCACATTCTTCTTCTGGGGTTCTATATGAGAGTAAAAGGGGTGTTCACACAGATGTCCCAGTGGCAAGAGCACAGCTTTAAAAAGATTGTATTATTGTTCTAGTTTCACACTGTCTCTTTAATTTATGTAAATACCATATTAATCTAAAGTCAAGATACTTATTTAAATGTTCGCAGATAAGATCTGTCATCTTAAAATGCACCAGGGCTGAATCTGAGCTTTATGAGTGAGGTCCTGGCTATGTCTACACACACAGAATAACAGAAGTTAGTCTTGTAGTATGGTTCACGCTCATCTTTAAGATCAATGCAGTTTACTGCATGATTTATTTTGCTAAAGTGATCAGTATTGATCATGAAGACACACTAAGTTAATGTATCAGCAATTCAGTTCCTACACCCATGCATCCTCAGCCATCATCCACCAGATGCTGCCAGTGTAGATACTGGGCATTTCAGAAGGCACAGTCATCATTTCAGGCCAAAGGGACATCATTTCACTAAATGCAGTGGCTGCATTACTTTGTTTCTCAGAGATACTCCTGGATATGTATTCAGGAGAATAGAAAAAACAAGAAGCAGTTTTTTTTAAAAATCAGGTTATTTAATCAGCAATCAAAATGTCCAGTGCCTTGTGATAAGCAAAACTTTGAACTTGGCTTAACCTTGAAGCCACAGAACTCACACACACGCTCCTCTAAGCTGTGTTTGGGCTTCCTGAAGATGTGAACCCAGTGCTCAGAGGAGGGAATAGAGACAACTTCTCTCTTACCTTACCCAGCACAGGATTTCTCCTTTCTCTTCTCAGACAGTCCTGCTGGGTTTGGAGTGTAGGGAGAGAGAGGAGGCAGTGTCACAGTCCAGTTCTTATTTCAGAGATGCAGGGCTTTTCCTGCCTGTTGGTGGGCTAGACTACTTGCTGTGTTCTTATCCCTGGGGACCTCTGACTTGCTGTTGTGTGGATGGAGATGATTCCTTCACCTTCTCCCTCGTCCCTTCACTTCCTCCTCCTCCCTTCACCTCCTCCTCTTCCTTAAGCCTTCCTCATTCCCCAGGGATCCTGTGACACTGTTAACTTCTCTGTTAAGGTCTGTCCATTCTCTTGCTCACACAAATCATACGCTTGGCCCCAGCAGACCCTAGGAGTAAAGGCTACACCATGTGCCATGTCTCTGAGTGCCCCCTCACCAGCTGATATCTCAGGCAATTGATGGAACTGCAGCTATGCAAACTTGATTTTAAACAGCATTTAACTTTGAACTAGAAACTCCCCTCAGAGACAAAATACAACATCATGAACTGCCCAAAATAACTTTAGGTCACTTCTCCTATATCACATGGAAGGCCACAAACTTACTGACCCATGTAGATAACTATAGACAGTCTCTAGGATTATACCATTTTCAGAGTAAGGGCGGGATTTCCTTTATTTGATTACATCCATTTTAACTTGTTGTTCTTATCTCATATTTGCTAACTCGATTGAATAAATGCTTCATTCAACCTGGGCAGAGGAAATGACTGCTCCCCACTGTGGATTTTCTGTGGAGTGTGGCTGTGGCTTGGAGGCAGAGGCTCAGTCCTTTCCCACATGACTTCCGACATGTGTAAAAGGGTGCATGGTCTCATATTGTGTCAGTTTTTCTCTTTTTCTATTTTAGTCAAATGTTGAGCATCTTCAAAATAAGCAACCTCCGGGGGTAATTTTCTATATTGTCAAATATAAGCATTGTTTTTTAAAAATATAAACATTTTTAACTTATATTTAAATAGTTACAGATTCTCAAATGGTGTGTTTTGGCTCATAAATGTTTGTAGTTTGAGGTTTAGGAATACATCACTGATACCAGAATTTTCTTCACTGTGGTTGTGTGTGTGTGTGTGTGTGTGTGTGTGTGTGTGTGTGTGTGGTGTTTTCTGTCAGTCGATTTCTGGAAAGAGTTTGACAACTTTGCCTGCCAAGTTTTTCTTTGCAAAAGTTTAATCCCATGCAATTCCTGTGAATGAAACTGCTGATATTGGCCAGTGTTGCCATATTTTCCATATAATGTTGCTAAAATTCTACTACTTGCTATTTTACTTGTTAGTTTATCCTAGGAAAAGCAGATTTTATTTCTATTTAGTTTCAAAAATATCTTCACAACTTTTTGAAGAAGTTTAAAGTGCTTCGGTATATATTTTTGGTTATGTTGTAAATCAAAAGTCTCACGTTTGAATTTAATTTTAAGAATATATGACAGTTACAGTATAAATATAGTGATTTATTTTTGTTCAGATTTTGTAGTTCAGTAGCTCCTAAACAGAAACACACATTCTAATTAGTTTTCAAATTTCAATTAGAATGCTCTAATAATTCTTAGCTTCCCGACATTTCATTTGGCAAGAGAAATAAATGTAGTAAAATTCCTGTGTAAAAGGCTGCTAAGAGCAAAACAGTAAAGGCACTGAGTTAACTAGTGCAACTAAATGTAAATTTATATTCTTTGAGGCTCTAATTATTTGTTAATTAGGTGCCAATTGACTTCTAAAGTGTATTTATTGAGGTTGAACAACAAAGATATGTCTATTACCATATATACTTGTTTGTCAAGAACTATGCCCTTCATAATTAAGTGTCATTGCTTAAACATGAATATATTCCTCTAGAAATCAGATTTGCATATGCATTCTATCATAGAGGGGCCTTCATTCTTAGTGGCAGCATGTATGTTTTCTCTTCAGTAACCAGGCTATCGTTATGATGGTCCCAAAGTACTAGGGTGAGACCAGTTCTCATTCTGCTGTTAGAGGTACACATGCACAAAAACTTTGGTTTATTTTACATTTCATACTGGAAATTTAGAAAGCAATGCTTTTCAGAGAAACAAGTATGCTTGCTATAGTACATACAGTTTACACAATACACATTAAAAATTCCTCTTTCTCTTTAATCTTGGGATGTATAAAAGGAAAATTTTAAATATATCAGGCATATAAGATTTTGAAGAACTGATCTCCAGAGCACTTTCTAAAAGAAATTTTGAGATTTTAATGTGAGGATGGAAAACACTTAGCTCCTAAACATGAACTCTTCTTGGTTTTAGACACCATGATTCTTGTGGAATGAAGATTGTGTAGACTAAAATTTTCTCGACTTGAGGAACACAGCCAGAAATGTGCTTCCTAACGAACTACATTTCTGGTGTAGAATGTTCTCCAAGTTGCAGGAAAAAATGTCAATATCACAAAGACTGTAAGGTTGAAACTGGAAAGGGCCCAGTAGTGCCGCAGATGCTTTTGTTTAGTAGAGAGGGAAATCATGAAGCTGCATTTCACTATAGTGAAATTCTAGAACAGAAAGACGATTATTTTCTACATGAAAAATAGTTGGTATATACAGAGTGCACTATGCTGTCTTAGAAAATAAGACGAATAAGAAGCAGAGGAAGAATTTTAGAGATCCTTACTTTCTAATTATTTTTTCTTTGTAAGTGAAACTCCATCTATGTGTCTCAGCTCTATTATCAATGATGCAGATTACCCTCTTTCATCTCAACTTTTCCTTTCTAACCATCAGGCATAAACACTAAGAGAAAAAATAAAAAACTAAACCACACACACATAAACACACACAACAACAACGAGATGGCTTTGATTTGCTTGTTGGATGTTTATTTTACCAATGGTTTTTGTGATATCTATCGTATAGTTCTTACTTAGCGCCACATCCTTACTCTGATGTAAAATTATATTTAAATATAAAGCCCTTTATTTCAGGAAATAATACACTAATTAGTGCCAAATAACTTGGAGTTGCTTCCTGAATTTGAGAAGAGTAAATACTTCTTTTGTAAGAATATATCTAAACAAAGAGATAGTTAAAGGTTTGGAGAGAATGAATGGAGTTTCTTTTTGAAGAATCAGCAAAAATGTAATATATTCAAGGGTTTCAGGTCCAAAAAGGATTAAATCTATAAATTTATGCTGTATTTGAAAACAATATTACAGGAACAGACCAATCTTTTTACAATTTTAAAATACGATTTAAATAGATACTTTATTAGTTATTTTTTGCATTATAACATGTGACTTCCAAAGTTAGAAGCTTAAAACAACATATGTTTATTGTCTCATTGTTTCTAAGGGTCAGAAATCTGTGCATGCCTTATATGGGTTGTCTATCTCAGGGTCTCTCTGTGGACTGTAATCAAGGTGTTGGCTGGCTGGTACCATGGTCTCATCTGAAGGCTCAAGTGAAAAAGAATCTGCTTCCAAGCTCGTTCAAACATTTGTTGGCAGGATTCAGTCCCCTCACAGGCTGTTAGACTAAAGACCTCTGCTCTTCACTGGCAATTGTCCAGGGGCTACAATCAGCTTCTTGCCACATAGGTCTTTTGAACATGACAGCTTGCTTCATTAAAAGATGTAACCCAAGAAAGCAACAGAAAGAGGTCGGAAGGTCATAATCTTTGGTAATGTAATCATAAAAATGATATCTTGAAACATTTGCCATATTGTATTAATTAAAATAAGTCACGAGTTCCAGGCCACACTCAAGGAGGGAAATTACACAAAGGCAAGAATACTCAGAGATGGGCATCACTGAGAAACATCTTTGGAAGTTCTGCACCACATAGCTTTGTACTATCATGTACTAAACTCTTTATTTGAATAAAACTTCTCCTTAGGAAGACTGCAAGGATAGATGCAATCTTTGTATTCACCTAGCTGCAAAATCTGTGCTGCTTGGTGTGTTGATAATATACCTGTTATGTTCACACCAGACCAAAGAAAGACTTGTAGATTGTCTGGGTTTATTTCACCTTGGGTGTAGAAGGAGTAATGCTGGCAGAGAAAAAGACATCTCCTTAGCCATGACAAATAGTTGCTGACTCAGAATAAATATTTTAAAATCCCTCTCCTCTCCTCTCCACCCACCCAACTTTCCATTCTCTGGTTCTGCACCCCGCAAATACAAAACCTACATCCATAATACCGTTTCAATCATCAGGGTATTTCTGAAACCTCCAAATAAAAGAGTGAATATTTCCTCAGAGCCTTCCACACACTTGAATACAAATCATTTGTATTCTCCAAAACCTTCCCTGGGTGTTCTTCACACAACTACTTCTACCCCAGAATAAATGGTTGGTTAATGGTAAGAATATAAGGAGTAGAATAGCATCTTTAACCCTTCCTGTGGGAAATATATTTTCCAGAAATAAGAGTATAATAATTCTAGAAGTGCTTTCAATCCTCAATTTCAGGCAATATGGCAGAGCTTACAAAGCCAAATTCTAAAAGTCAAGCAGCAAGTTACACAACAGCAACCACAAATGAACAGTAAGGCTAGGAAAGCCATGAAGGAAGAAGGCAGAGCTCCCAGCAGAAAGAGAATCTGCCGTCATATATCCCTCATTTCAACTTGAAGGAAATCTTTTTGGTAAGTTGTATTGAAAGAACTGCTGGTCACATCTGGCATAAAAGAGGGGTGGATGCTTACCTATCTGGATTGGGTTAGTTTCAGTTGTCATGATAGACAATTAAATTGTGATTGTAATGACATCCAGAATGTGCCACCCCAACATGTGCTGCTTGAGAATATTGATTATTTTTAGTCCTGGCAGAATAGCAGAAGCAAAAAGGATACTCTGACCTTGGATTTTTCTCTAGAAAGCAGGAGATAAAAATCCCATGTGAAAGGTATCCTCCCTATACCAGGAGGAAGGAAGGCAGACTTATTACCAGAGATGGGGAGTTGGGGCTGAGAGACATCTGTACAAATATACTCGGTTAAATTAAACTGATATGGTTTAGATATTTGTCCCATCCAAATATCATGTTGAAATATGATCCCTCAAATTGGAGGTGGTGCCTGGTGGGAGGTGTTTTGATCATGGGGTGTTTTGATCTCATGAATGGCTTGCTACCATCCCTTGGTGATAAGTACACTCTCACTCTGAGTTCACACAAGATCTGATTGTTTAAAAGCATATAGGACCTCACCCTTCTCTCTCTTGCTCCTGCTCTGGCCATGTGACATGGCTGCTCCTGCTTCACCTTCTGCCATGAGTAAAATCTCCCTGAGACTTCCCCAGAAGTTAAGCAGATGCCAGCACCATGCTCGTGCAGCTTGCTGAACGGTTAGCCAGTTAAACCTCTTTTCTTCTTAAATTACCCAGTCTCAGGTATTCTTTCATTGCAATACGAGAATGAATGGCCTAACACACAGCCCTTATCTTCCTAGTCACGTTTCCACAGTTAGCTGCTTTAACCCAAACCTCTTTGTCTTGTGATCTTTTCATAAATCACAAATTCACTACCCTTTGTCCAGCCTGGTATATAACCTTTTAGACCTAACTGCTTCTTTGGGTCATTTTTCTTGTAAAAGCTCCCATGTACATGTACAAATTACAAAATAAAATGTGTATGCATTTCTCCTGTTTATATACCTTATGTCAGTTTCATACTTAGGCCCAGCCAGAGACCCTAAGAGAGTAGAGAAAAAATTATACCTCCCCTACGATTTTTTTTAACATGTGAGTTGGGTTGCACTAACTAAACTCTTATGAAGAACAAGTCAATCTGGCTATTGTATTTTATAGCTCCTCAGGGGTGTACTAGGATTTGTGTAGGAATTTCTGTTCAAGTTAACCCCTTCATTCAAATACTGTTTTCTGATGTTTCCTCAAGAATGATAGAAAGTATAGCGAAAGACATGCAGACTTCTGCTAATGAATTTTTTCTATTTTTTCTTTTTTTTTTTTCTTTTTGAGACATAGTCTTGGTCTGTCGCCCAGGCTGGAGTGCAGTGGCACAATCTCAGCTCACTGCAACCTCTGCCTCCCAGGTTCAAGCAATTCTCCTGCGTCAGCCTCCCGAGTGGCGCCTGCCACCACCCCAGCTAATTTTTGTGTGTGTGTATTTTTAGTAGATATAGGGTTTCATGATGTTGGCCAGGCTGGTCTTGAACTCCTGACCTCAAGTGATCCACCCACCTCAGCCTCCCAAAGTGCTAGGATTACAGGCGTGAACCACCGTGCCTGCTTCTAATAAAATTTTAATCCTCTTAACTATTAAAATCTCTATTCTACTTAGATTGGTACAGATGTATGGCAGAAGTCACCATTATTCATCTTTAACTTATGTTTGATAAAACATGGCAATTACACACTCTAATAAAATATTTCTGTTTGGATAAATGTACCCAGTAGTTGCACACACAAACCCAACTTCCTCTCTCCAAAATGGTCACTATCTAAAAAGATGTCTTGGCATAAACATCTTGACTTTGCTCTGTCACGATTGTATAATTTCCGAATCAAACACTTTAAATTGTATTCAGAAGTTTTTTTGTTTCTCATCCATATCTGTCTAGACTCAGCCTGCCAACTTCATCCAACAGCTCAGCTTTCTACAATAATCACTTGTCTTCATCTATATTAATCATATTATTGTACTGTGGGTTACTTCCTCTTCTTTCTCATTTTTCTGTACAAAATGCCATTGAACACTATCTGTCATTATCAAGACCTTTAAAAATAAAAGACTCTCTTCCTATCTGTTATAATATTGAAATCCCTGTAGGTCTCAGATACCTCAATAACATTTCAATAATATTGAAATCTCTGTAAGTCTCAGTAATCCCAGCGACTTGGGAGGCTGAGGCAGGAGAACCACTTGAACCAGGGTGACAAAGGTTGCAGTGAGCCAGGATCAAGCCACTGCACTCCTGCCTGGGTGACAAAGTGAGACTCTGTCTCAAAAAAAAAAAAAAGAAAAGAAAATTCAACCCCAAACAAATTTTTTCAGAATTTAGGACTCTCCAGCTTCCTGTTGTAACTTTCTCCAGTCTTTTTGGCCACCAGACTTTTTACCATATCTTCTGGGTCACTGTTTCCTGAATCTTATGGCTTTCTCTGTTTCTATCCACTTAAGAAAAGATTTGTGAAAGGTAAACTTTCTGAATCTTGCCAGTATGAAAAGGTCTACTCTCACGCTGTTGTCCATAATTTAGCTCAGTACATAATTCAAGAAGCATGTGGAAAAACTGCTTACAGATTCTCAATAAATCCAGTTTTAAGTCCCATACCACATTCTACTTTCTATTGTAATAGCATTTCTAAGTTTCATGGCTCACTCTGTAGTAGTATGCCCTTCAAGCAGGTTATGGCTTCTCCGTGTTTCATCAGTCTCATCTCTCCATCAGCTTACCATCCAACATTTTATTGGAAACTTCTTTATCATTTTCTTTTCTGTTGTGTGTTTATTCATATTTGTTTTTTGGATTTGTTGTTGTTGTTGTTGTTTTGAGACTGAATTTTTTCTCTGTCACAGAGGCTGGAGTGCAGTGGCACGATCTTGGTTTACTGCAACCTCTGCCTCCAAGTTCAAGCGATTCTCCTGCCTCAGCCTCCTGAGTAGCTGGGATTACAGGCATGTGCCTCCATGCCCAACTAATTTTTGTATTTTTAGTAGAGACAGGGTTTCACTGTGTTGGCCAGGCTGATCTCAAACTCTTGGCCTACCAAAATGCTGGGATTACAGGTGTGAGCCACTGTTCCCAGCTATTGATACATATTTTTCCTTTACTATGATTTTCAAAGATATTTTGTTTTAAAACAAAAACTCATTTTAATGTAGAATGTTATCCAAATATTGACTTTTATTTATTTATTGTATCTATTTCTTTTATTATTTTTTTTTATTTTTTTATTTTTATTTTTATTTTTTATTTTTGAAAGAAAGAAAAAGAGAGAAAAGAAAGAAAGAGAAAAAGAAAGAAGAAAAAACAGAATGTAAGAGAGAAAGAAAGAGGAAGAGAAAGAAGGAGAGAGAACGGGATTCTTGTTCTATTGCCCAGGCTAAAATGCAGTCTAAAAATGGGTATTAAAAACTTCTTTTATGCCAATAAGTGTGCTTAACAATGGAGACAGGAAGGAATAAGGGATGAAAATAACAAACAAGCAGCCAACCAATATTTTATTTCAACCTGTGAAATGCTATGCAATTGCTGAGGAGTGATTTACTTCCAATTATGTGGTCACTTTTAAAATA
>CAUYLZ010017488.1:0-15846 GCA_963573645.1 Pithecia hirsuta
TCTTCATCTCCAAGGGTCTGTGTTAATTTTCTGCTACCTAATTCCTCTCCATCCTTCAGTATGTCAACCATCCTCTTCCTGGTTAATGTGCTGTTTTCTTTCATGGTCCCCTAGTCTCTTAGTAGTCAAGATTCACTGTCATATAGGTGAAGGGGAGGAAAGCAGCAAATCACACTGACACGTGTGTACCTATGCAACAATATTGCATGTTATTCACATTTACCAAAAAACATAAAAAAAAATAAAAATTAAAAAAAAAAAAAAAAAAAAAAAAAAAAAAGAAATGCTGTAACCACCTGAACTTAACTATCCACAATCCCTCTGCCTTCTACTGGACCACGGGTATGACCTGGGGACTCAGACTAGATGTAACTGGATGAGATCCAGGAATTTTGTTTGTAATCCAAAAGAAAGTTCTTATGTACTGGAGAGTGCCAAACCCTATTGGCCCCATAGCAGACTTAGGAGACCCTATGTTTCAGCCCCATCCCCAGTTAAAAACTTTCAACCAGCCTGTCCCAGTAGTCTCTGGGCTTGAGCCTAAGCCACATTTAGCCCCAAGCTTGATGAACAACCTTGCTGACATGCATAAGCTTCTAACTACCACCCAGCCTGAGTTGGCCCAGTACTGTTGGTTATGTCTAAAGGCAAAACTCCCATACTATATAGGAGTGGGGGCAGAAAAGCCTATTTCACTTGAGTCCCCACGCTGCAATAGGACTTCCTCTTCACTCACTCTGGGTGATATTGCTGGAAATGCTTCCTGCCTAATCAGTTTTAAATATAACCTGTCTGCCTCTCTATTTAAAATCACATGTAACAAGTCTTTACTCACTGTTATGAATTCTTCATTACCCTATAGAGCTCCCAATGACACTTGGTTGGCCTGCACCTCTGGTCTTACCAGCTGCATAAATGAAACTGCTCCAGAAGCAAGTCCTGAACTGTGTGTCTTAGTCCATGTGTTTCCCCAAGTCTATGTATACAGCAGACCAGAAAGTCAACACCTCCTCGCCCCACCAGGACTATACTCCAGGTTCAGATGCATGGCCCCACTGTTTTTGTCCCTCTTGGTGGGACTTGGTGTAGCAGGTTCCACCTCCCTGTGAACTGCAGCTCTAATTCAAGAAGAAACTGGACTAGTGTCCATCTTCCAATGTATTGACTGATCTAGAAGGGATTCAGTCTGCCATAGACATGTTAGATGCCCAGTTGGACCTCTGGCTGAGATGGCCCTTCAAAACTGCCGAGGCTTAGATCTGTTATGTTCCAAGGAGGACTCTGTGCTGCCTTAGGGGAAAGCTGTTGTTTCAGCCAACAAGTCTGGAGTCATTAGAGAAACGCTCCAGAAAATCAGGGGAAACATAGGCAAACACCACAGAGAGCGAGAAAGTAACACTCCCTGGCATCAGGGATTGTTTAATTGGAAGCTCTGACTCACCACCCTAATCACCTGGTTGGCAGGCCCCCTAGTCCTCCTTCTTTTAGGTCTAACTTTTGGGCCATGTATATTAAATTGGTTCCTAAAATTCATCAAACTGTGTGTAGCCTCTGTCAGCCTCATGTTTCTCAGAACCCACTATTATCCCTTGGACACCACTGAGGAATCCATGATTTGATTCTGCCAAAACATCAGTGGGGAATGAAATACCCTAGCTTGAGCTTGGCTATAATGAATATATTTTATACAATCCTGCTAACTCCATTTTGCCCATCTTAAGCTATGGAGCCTACCCTGAGTTATGTAGGGGATTCTGTTTCAAAAGCTTGCAGCCTGAGACACCTGGAATGTTTGTAACCAATTTTCTGAGAAACAGGGCCCACTGGCCCTTCCTGAGTAAAAAAACAATTTTAAGTTGAACTTTTTGTTAGGCCCTCCTTCTCCGCTCACCTGTTCCTTCTGCTTCTGTAATAATCTGATTAGTGCCCCTCACCCTAAACTGGTATAAAATATTGACTGCCCTTTGTTCTTGGCCAAGAGATTGGAGCTCTAGCTGACTCTTGGATGCTGGCATAAAGGTGGACTCTCAACAAACTCAGTGTGTGGTGCTTCTGTTTAAACTCACACAGGTATAACATTCCCAACCACCTTCTGACTCTCTGACCTCCACTATTCTGCCTGCCTGCTCCCCCCCATCCTGGGACTTCCCCATAGGGGTCCATTCTGGCAGACCCCAGTTGCCTTAGCAGCCTGAGGGTGCCTCAGCCCAGAAGCTAAGCAGGTACGAGCTTGGCTGAAGCGTGGATGGGGGAACCACTTGGAAAGACAGGGCCTAAAGGTTTTGGCTTCCTGTACTTTTCCCACTTTCCCCCTTGTCCCAACAGTTCTCAACAGCCCTCTGGCTCTCACACTGTTATGGTGTTTGGGAATTGCCTATACTGAGCCTCATAGGGAGATCTAGAACCACAGCAGACGTGAAGGCAGGTGGGGAACAGGAAGCCAGGAAGTAAGGGGATTGCTGGGAAGCATTGTGGCAAGCCAAAGTGGAAAAGGAGCTGGAAACCAAAAGACTCCAGCCCCCTATCTCCCCAGGTGGTCCTTCATACAGGCTGCAACAAGGCCTGACTCTGCTCAGCTTCCAGGTGGGGAGCACTCAAGGTGCTGTGGCACCCAGAATCTGTTGAAATGGACCCCATGGGGAGGTCCCAGGCCACAGCAGTGGTGCTCAGGTCAAAAAGAAAGAGGCACAGAGTCAGGGTCCTGTTGGGAAGCATTGTGATAAGCTGAAAAAAGTGGGAAGAAAGCATGAAGCCAAAAGCTTCCAGGCACTTATCTCCCCAGGTGTTCCACCATTCAAGCCCTAGCCAGTCCCAACCCTGCTTAGCTGAGCTGGGGCAATCTCCAGCTGGTATTGTGCCTGGGAGCTGCCATGATGGACCCCAACGATAAGATATCTGGCCTCATGGGGGAGCATGTAGGCTGGAAAGGGAAGGTCAGAGAGTTAGCAGGTGGATGGGAAGCTCTGCAACAAGCAAAACACTGGGAGGGAGCAAGAAGCCAACAGCCTCCAGCAAACTTTCCCCCAAGGAGGTCCCCCATCCAAGCCTCAGTCAGGCTCAATCCTGCTTTGTTCCCAGGCTGGGGCATCCTCAGGGTCCTATGGCACCTGGTGTCTAGAAACGAACACTTACAAGAAAGTCCTAGTCCATGATGGGCTTATGGGTTGATGAAAAAGAGGGCCAGAGTCAGGGGTATTTGGGAAGCATTGTAACAAGCAGGGGAGAGCTAATAGGGAGTAGTATAGAAAAAGCCTCCAATCCCGGGTCTCCCATGGTAGCCCCCCCATCCAAGACCCAGCCAGGCTCGACCCTCCTTAGCTTCCCCACTAGGCCCCCTGAGGGTGCTATGGCACCTGAGGGCTGCCAAAAGACTCCCACAAGAATGTCCAGGCTGCTGTGGTGCCACAATTGGGCGGAAAAGTTGGGTCAGTGAATCAGAGGGCAGTTGGGAAGCATTGGGACAAGCGGGGAAAGCTTGAAGAAGGCAAAAAGGCAAAAACCTCCAGCTCCCAGTCTTTGCACGAAGTCCCACACATTTAAAACCCAGCTACGCCTGACCCTGCTTATCTTCAGGGCTTTGGCATCCTCGCGCTGTTATGGCACTATAGGGCTGCTGAGACAAACCCACATGGGGAGGTCCTGGGCCTCAGCGGGGATGTAGACAATGAGGAAAGGGGGGACAGTGAGTCAGGGGGCAGTTGGGAAACTTTAGGACAAGTGGGGCTAAGTTTGAAGAAGCAAAAAAAAGAAAAAAGACTCCAGCCCCTGGTCTTTCCAGGCGGTCCCACATCCAACCCCTGTGAGACCCTTCCCTGCATAGCTTCCAGCCCTCCTGCCACTGGAGTTCTCCCCAGAGCTCAGGACCTCTTTGTTGGGGGTTGTTCTGGCAGGCCTTGTGAGCAATAGCAGCCTGAGAGCACCTCAGCTCAGAAGCTAAGACCATTGGACAGCGTTAGATGGGGTACCACTTGGGAAGCCTGAGACTAGAGTCTTTTGGCTTTCTGCTCTTTTTCCAGTTTACCTCGCTTATTGTAACACTTCTTAACTGCCACCAGACTCTCTGGACACCATTTCCTGCCCACCTGTGCCCCAAACATGGACTGGAATCTTCCTGTTGGGGACTGTCCTGGGTGACTTCAGTCAGGAAAGCAGCCTCAGGGTACCCCAGCACAGAAGCTGTGAAGAGTAGGTCATGGCTGGGGCTTAGATAAGGAATTGCCTGAGGAATTCTGTGGCTGGAGTTTTTTGGCCTCCAGACCACTTCACACTTTCTCCCAAATTTGGCAACTCTTCCCAAGTGCCCTCTAACTCTCTGACCCTCACTTTTGTTCCCACTTGTGCCCCTCTTTGACCTGTGAGTTCCTCGTGGGGGTTTGTTCTGGCAGGCCCCAGTTGCCATAGCAGACTGAGGGTTCCCCAGCCTGGAAGCTAAGTAGTGTCAGGCCTGGCTGGCACTTGCATGGGAGACCGTGTTAAAAGACCAGGCCTACAGGCTTTTGGCATCCTGCAGTTTTCTTGTTTTCCCCCTTGTCACAACAGTTCTCAACCACCCTCTGAATCTCAGACTGCTATGGTGTTCGGGGGCTGCCTAGGCAGTATCCCATAAGGAGATTCATAACCACAACAAGAGGCCAGGAAGTAAACAGGTGGTTGAGAAGCAATGCGTTAATCAGGGGAAAGTGGAAAGGGAGCTGGAAGCAAAAAGCCTCCAGCCCCTGGTCTCCCCAGGTGGTCCCTCATACAAGCCACAGGAAGGCCTGTCCCTGCTTAACTTCCATGCTGGGGAGCCCCCAAGCTGCTTTGGTGACCTGTAGTTGCTGAAACGAACCCCATGGAAAGGTCTTGGGCCACAGCAGGGGTACATGTGGAAGAAAAAGAGCATCAGAGGTCAGTTGGGAAGTGTGACAAGCAGAAAAAAGTGGGAAGGAAGTGGGAACCTGCTCCCATTAACTGTCTTGCAAGAGCACTGGCAAAATAAAGTGCTTGAGCATCAGACGGTGCCTAAGGCTCATCTATGATGTGAATTAGGCTGCAGGTAAAATGTCACCCCTGGGGGAAAGCTAGTTAACCAGGCCACCCAAGATTATGTAATTGTATAAGGAAAAACACAATGCGTAAACAGCTTATAGGCATTAGCTATCAGGGGACCACACAGTAGAGAACAGTTAATGTAAGGAAATAGTTTATGAAAAAGTGAGTGGACATTTAAGCAATGGAAAAGGCACATATTCATTTCCAAAATCTGCTGTATTAGGAGAGGTGGAATTTTGAAAATAGGAAAGTAGAGCAATAGCTGAAGGACAACACAGACTTTTGGAAAACATTATCTCATGTAGATTGTGTGAAAACTTATTAGTGACCAAATAAGAGAGAGAGAAACCAAGAAAGTGAGAAACTTAGAGAAACCAAGAGAGAGAAATAGGATGAAGCAAGTGAATGCCTGGTAGCATCCGGGCTCACACATTCTGCTTTTTCTATAATCACCTGAATTTCCTGATTTCCTAAAATCTACCTCACTGAAACTATTCCTAAGTCCAATTTCTAGGGTCCATTTATATTGTCATACTGATTTGTCATTTGGGTCAGAAAATTTCTCTACATTTTTACCTGATTAAATTGACCTATGAGTGGCGATCATTATGGAACACACTTTACTTGTGTCAATTACACTTGAACACAGGGGAGATATTTGGCTCTAAATGAAAAAGCCAATCTCAGACTTCCAGCAAGATGGCTGAATAGGAATGGCTCCAGAGCACAGTTCCCAGCAAGATTCATCTCAATGGGACTGGTTGGACAGTGGGTGTAGCCCAAGGAGGGCAAACCGAGGCACGGTGGGACGCTGCCTCATCCAGGAAGTGCAATGGGCTGGAGCACACTCCCTCCTACATATCAGAAACCATTGGGGACGTTTCCTGCCACTCCAGAGCTCCTGTTCAGATGCTACACTTCTCCCACAGTCTTTGCAGACCACAGACCAAGAGACCCCACATGCCAACAGGTACCACAGGTTTCCAGGGCAAATCTGAGCAGTGGTTTTGACTGGCACCTGAAGTGCCTGAGAGACAGAGTCACCCATACTCCCGAGAGAAAGGGGGCTGAAAGTGGGGAGCCAGGTGATCTGGATCCGTGGGTCCCACCCCCATGGAGACCAGCAAACTGAATCCCACTGGCTTGAGATTTTCGCATCCAGCACAACAGTTTGTGTTTGATCCTGGATTGTCAAGCTCTGTGAGTGGAGGGGCATCTGCCATTACCAAGGCATCTCTAACTTTACCTGTGTAAACAAAAGCACAAAGAAGTTTACACCGCAGCTGGAGAGAGCCCACAGGAGCTCAAGAATACCTCTGCAGGCAGACTGTGACTAGACTCCCTCCTCGCTGGGCAGCGCATCTCTGAAAAAAGGCAGCAGCCTGTCAGGAATTTATAAATAAAGCCACACCTTCCTGGGACAGAGCACATAGGAAAAGGAGTGGTTGTGAGATCCACTGCAGCAGACTTAAACGTCCCTGCCCAGCAACTCTGAAGGGAGCAATGGAGCTCTCAGCATGGCACTTGAGCAATGACAAGGGACAGACTGCCTCCTCAAATGTCTCCCTGAACCCAGTATATCCAAAGAGTCACCTCATACAGGACAGCTCTGGCTGACATCTGGCAGGTACCTTTCTGGAACAAAGCTACCAGAAGAAAAAAACAGGCTGAAATCCTTGGTGTTTTGCAGCCCCCACAGGTGATTCCCAGGCAGGCAGGGTCTGAAGTGGACCTCCAGCAGTTCTGCAGCAGAGGGTCCTGACTTGTAGAAAGGAAAACTTAAAAACAGAAAGAAATAGGCCTGACATCAACAAAAAGTATGTCCACCCAGAGACCCCATCTGAAAGTCACCAACTTCAAAGACCAAAGGTAGATAAATTCATGAAGATTGGAAGAAACCAAAGGAAAAAGGATGAAAACACCAAAAACCAGAATGTCACTCCTCCTCCAAGGGATCAGAACTTCTCACCAGCAAGGGAACAAAACTGGACGGAGAATGAGTTTGACAAATTCACAGAAACAGGCTTCAGAAGGTGGGTAATCACAAACTTCTCTGAGCTAAAGGAATGTGTTCTAACCCAATGCAAAGAAGCTAAGAACCTTGAGAAAAGGTTAGATGAAATACTAACTAGAATAATCAGCATAGAGAAGAATATAAACAACTTGATGGAGCTGAAAAACACAGCACGAGAACTTCATGAGAATACACATGCTTCTATAGACGAATCTATAGGGCAGAAGAAAGGATATCAGAGATTGAAGATGAATTCAATGAAATAAAACAAGAAGTGGAGATTACAGGAAAGAAGAGTGAAAAGAAATGACATAGCCTCCAGGAAATATGGGATTATGTGAAAAGACCTAATCTAGGTTTGATTGGTGTACCTGAATGTGACGGGGAGAATGAATTCAAGCTGGAAAACACTCTTCAGGATATTATCCAGGAGAACTTCCCCAACCTAGCAAGTCACCACAAAGATACTCCTCAAGAAGAGCAACTCCAAGACACATAATTGTCAGATTCGGCAGGGTTGAAATGAAGAAGGAAATGCTAAGGACAGCCAGAGAGAAATGTTTGGTCACCCACAAAGGGAAGCCCATCAGACTCAGAGCAGATCTCTCGGCAGAAACCCTACAAGCCAGAAGAGAGAGGGGGGCAATATTCAACATCCTTAAAGAAAATAACTTTCAACCCAGAATTTCATATCTGGCAAAACTAAACTTCATAATGAAAGAGAAATAAAATCCTTAATGGACAAGCAATTGCTGAGAGACTTCATCACCACAAGTCCTGCCTAAAAGAGCTCCTGAAGGAAAGCACTAAACATGGAAAGGAACAACCAGTACCAGCCACTACAAATCACACCAAATGGTAACGACCATCAAAACAATGAAGAAACTGCATCAACTAATAGACAAAACAACGAGCTAGTATGGATACTTCACACAAAACAATGTTAACCTTAAATTGGGGCCTAAATGCCCCAATCAAAAGACACAGACTGGTAAACTGGATAAAAAGTTGAAGACCCATTGGTGTACTGTATTTAGGAGACCCATCTCACATGCAAAGACACACATAGACTCAAAATAAAGGGATGGAGGAAGATTTACCAAGCAAATGGAGAGCAAAAAAAAAAAAAGCAGAAGTTGCAATTCTAGTATCTGATAAAATAGACTTTAAACCAAAAAAGATCAAAAGAGACAAAGAAGGATATTACATAATGGTAAAACGATCAATGCAACAAGAAGAGCTAACTATCCTACACATATATGCACCCAATACAGGAGCACCCAGATACATAAAGCAAGTTCTTAATGACCTATAAAGAGACTTAGACTCCCACACAATAATAGTGGGAGACTTTAACACTCCACTGTCAATATTAGATCAATGAGACAGAAAATTAATGAGAATATCCAGGACTTGAATGTAGATCTGGACCAAGCGGACCTAATAGACATCTACAGAACTCTACACCCAAAAACCACAGAATACACATCCTTCTCAGCACCACATTGCACTGACTCTAAGATTGACAACATAATTGGAAGTAAATCACTCCTCAGCAAATGCAAAAGAACATGAACAACCAATGTCTCAGACCACAGTGCAATCAAATTAGAACTCAGGACTAAGAACCTCATGAAACTGCACAATTACATGGAAACTGAACAACCTGCTCCTGAACGACTACTGGATAAATAATGAAATGAAGGCAGAAATAAAGATATTCTTCAAAACCAATGAGAACGAAGACAAAATGTATCAGGATCTCTGGGACACATTTAAAGCAGTGTCTAGAGGAAAATTTATAGCACTAAATGCTCACATGAGAAGCGAGGAAAGAGAGAAAATCAACACTCTATCATCAAAATTAAAGGAACTAGAGGAGGAAGATCAAACAAATTCAAAAGCTAGCAGAAAATAAGAAATAACTAAGATCAGAGCAGAACTGAAGGAGATAGAGACAAAAAATACCCTTCAAAAAATCAGGAAATCTAGGAGGTATTTTTTTTGAAAGGATCAACAAAATAGATAGACTGCTAGCCAGACTAACAAAAAAGAAAAGAGAGAAAAATCAAACAGATGCAATAAAAAATGATAAAGGAGTTCCACAGAAATACAAACTACCATCAGAGATTACTACAAACAACTCTATACACATAAACCAGTAAATCAAGAAGAAATCGATAAATTCCTGGACACTTACACCCTCCAAGTCTAAACCAGGAAGAAGTTGAATCCCTGAGTATACTAATAGAGGTCTGAAGATGAGGCAGCAACTAATAGCCTACCAACCAAAAAAAGTCCAGGTCCACAAGAGTTCACAGCCGAATTCTACCAGACTTACAAAGAAGAGCTAGTACCATTCATTCTGAAACAATTTCAAACAGTACAAAAAGAGGGAACCCTCCCTAATTCATTATATGAGACCAACATCATCCTGATACCAAAACCTGGCAGAGACATAACTGAAAAAGTAAATTTCAGGCCAATATCCATGATGAACATTGATGCAAAAATCTTTAATAAAATACTGGCAAGCCGAATGCAACCGCACATCAAAAGGCTTATCCATCACAATCAAGTAGGCTTCATCCTGGGGATGCAATGCTGGTTCAACATATGCAAATCTATTAATGTAATCCATCAAAGAAACAGAACCAAAGACAAAAACCACATTATTATCTCAATAGATGCAGAGAAAACCTTTGACAAAATTCAACATCTCTTTATGCTAAAAACTCTCAATAAACTAGGTATTGATGGAACGTATCTCAAAATAATAAAAGCTATCTATGACAAACCCACAGACAATATTGTATAGAATGGGCAAAAACTGGAAGCATTCCCTTTGAAAACTGGCACTAGACATGTGTGCCCTCTCTCACCAATCATATTCAACATAGAATTGGAAGTTCTAGCCAGAGCAATCAGGAGAGAAAAAGAAATAAAGGGTATTCAATTAGAAAAAGAGGAAGTCAAATTGTCTCTATTTGCAGACAACATGATTGTATATTTAGAAGACCTCATTGTTTCAGCCCAAACCCTCCTTAAGCTGATAAGCAACTTCAAGAAAGTCTCAGGATACAAAGCCAATGTGCAGAAATCACAAGTATTCGTATACACCGGTAACAAAAAAACAGAGAGTCAAATCATGAGCGAATTCCAACTCACAATTGCTGCAGAGAATAAAATACCTAGGAATAAAGCTAACAAAGGACATGAAGGAAATTTTCAAGGAGAACTACAAACCACTGCTCAAGGAAATAAGAGAGAACACAAAGAGATTAAAAAAAAATTCCATGCTCAAGGTTAGGAAGAATCAATATTGTGAAAATGGTCATACTGCCCAGAGTAATTCATAGATTCAACACTATCCCCACCAAGCTACCATTGACCTTCTTCACATAACTGGAAAATTTACCTTAAACTTCATATGGAATCAAAAAGCAGCCCACATAGGCAAGACAATCCTAAGCAAAAAAAACAAAACTGGAAGTATCATGCTACTTGACTTCAAACTATACTACAAGCCTACAGTAATCAAAACAGCATGGTACTGATACTAAATCAGAGATATAGACAAATAAAACAGAACGGAGGCCTCAGAAGTAACACCACACACCTACAATCATCTGATCTTTGACAAAACTGACAAAAACAAGCAATAGGGAAAGGATTCCATGTTCAATAAATGGTGTGGGAAAAACTGGCTAATCACGTGCAGAAAGCTGAAACTTGACCCCTTCTTTACACCTTATGCAAAAATTAACTCCAGATGGAATAAAGATTTAAACATAAGACCTAACACCATAAAAACCCTACAAGAAAACCTAGGCAAAACCATTCAGAACATAGGCATAGGCAAGGGCTTCATGACTAAAACACGAAAAGCATTGGCAACAAAAGCCAATATAGGCAAATGGGATCTAATTAAACTTAAGAACTTCTGCACAGCAAAAGAAACAATCATTAGAGTGAACCAGCAACCAAAAGAATGGGAAAAAAATTTTGAAAGCTACCCATCTGACAAAGGGCTAATATCCAGAATCTACAAAGAACTAAAACAAATTTACAAGAAAAAATTAAAAAATAAACCCACCAAAAAGTGGGTGAAGGATATGAACAGGCATTTTTCAAAAGAAGACATTTATGTGACCAACAAACATATGAAAAAATGCTCATCATCACTGGTCATTAGAGAAATGCAAATCAAAACCACATTGAGATACCATCTCACGCCAGTTAGAATGGTGATCATTAAAAAATCTGGAGACCACAGATGCTGGAGAGGATGTGGCAAAATAGGAACACTTTTACATTGGTGATCAGAGTGTAAATCAGTGCAACCATTGTGGAGACAGTGTGGCAAATTCTCAAGAATCAAGAAGTAGAGGTGCCATTTGACCCAGTAATCCCATTACTGGGTATACACCCAAAGGATTATAAATCATTCTATTATAGTCATTTTAATATAAATCATTCTATTATAATCATTCTACACATGGACACGTATGTTCACTGGGGCACTGTTTACAATAGCAAAGACTTAGAACCAACCCAAATGCCCATCAATGATAGATTTATAAAGAAAATGTGGCACATATACACCATGGAATACTATGCAGCCACAAAACCGGATGAGTTCATGTCCTTTGCAGGGACATGGATGAATCTGGAAACCATCATTCTCAGCAAACTGACATAAGAACAGAAAACAAAGCAGCACATGTTCTCACTTATAAGTGAGTGTTGAACAATGAGAACACATGGACACAGAAAGGGGAACATCACACACTGGGGTCTGTTGAGGGGTGGGGGACTAAGGGAGCGATAGGAGGGGTGGAGAAGTTGGGGACTACCTATGTAAAAATCCTGCAATATCTGCACATGTACCCCAAAACTTAAAGTATAATAATAAAAAAGCCAATCTCTTTGTTACAATGCAGGTGTAAAATGCAAAAATATTTTGAAGCAAGTATATATCCTAAATTCCTGCATAGCAGAAGAAAGAAGAGAAAATAATGTATTGATATTTTCAATATTTTTTTCAAATGTGGTCAGAGGGAAAAATAAGTGATTTGAAATCTAGTCTTTGTGCTACTTCTAGCTTCCTAGTAAAGATATTTGTTGTGAGAGCTAAAACAAGTTTCTGAACCTAAAATTTAAAATGTTAGAAGGATTCCTTTTTATTATTATTATTGCAACGTTAGAACAACATTCTGTGTGAGCGTTCATCATCTGGTGATCTGTAATGATAGGGTTTTGAGCCAGACTCTTGACAATATCTATAAACACATTTCCTTCCAACCACACTTCTCACTCCCCTGGACATTGTGATATAAACACCAGTTGGTTAAATCCAGTTTCAGCTATTCTCTGAGAATGCCAAACTTAAACCACGATTAAGTGCACACTTGTGACATGGTCCCAGGGAGCTGCAGCATGGTAATGTGTGCATCCTATGGTAGTTCAAGAGTGCCACTAGTTGTGGAGAAGCAGAAAAGCATAAAGCGCTGTTGAATATTGTCAAAGGCTTTCTCTGCATCTACTGAGATAATCATGTGTGGTCTTTGGTTCTGTTTATGTGACTGATTACATTTATTGTTTTGAGTATGTTGAACTATCTTTGCATTCCAGAGATGAAGCTTACTTGATTGTGATGGATAAGCACTTTCACGTGCTGCTGGATTCAGTTTGTCAGTATTTTATTGAGGATTTTTGCATTAATGTTTATCTTGGATATTGGCCTAAAATTTACTTTTTTAGCTGTATCTCTGCCAGGTTTTGGTATCAGGATGATGTTGGTCTCATAAAATGAGTTAGGGAGGATTTCCTCTTTTTCTATTGTGTGGAATGGTTTCAGAAGGAATGGCAGCAGCTCCTCTTTTTACCTCTAGTAGAATTCAGCTGCAAACCTGTCTGGTCCTGGACTTTTTTTGGTTGGTAGGTTATTAATTGCTGCCTCAATTTCAGACCTTGTTATTGGTCTATTCAAGGGTTCTACTTCTTCCTGGCTTAGTCTTGGGAGAGTGCAAGTGTCCAGGAATTTATCCATGTCTTCTAGATTTTCTGGTTTATTTGCATAGAGGTGTTTATAGTATTCTCTGATGGTAGTTTGTATTTCTGTGGGATTGGTGGTGATATTCCCTTTAGGGTTTTTTATTACATCTATTTGATTCTTCTCTCTTTTCTTTTTTATTAGTCTGGCTAGTGATCTATTTTGTTGATCTTTTCGAAAAAAACAGCTCCTGGATTCATTGATTTTTTGAAGGGCTTTTCATGTCTCTATCTCCTTCAGTTCTGCTCTGATCTTAGTTATTTCTTGTCTTCTGCTAGCTTTTGAATTTGCTTGTTCTTGCTCCTCTAATTTTTTTAGTTGTGACATTTGGTGTCAATTTTAGATCTTTCCTCCTTTCTCTTGTGGGCATTTAGTGCAGTAAATTTCCCTCTACTCATTGCTTTAAATGTGTTCCAGAGATTTTGGTACATTGTGTCTTCATTCTCACTGGTTTCGAAGAGCATCTTTATTTATGCTTTCATTTCATTATTTATCCAATAGTCATTCAGGAGCGGGTTGTTAAGTTTCCATGTGGTTGTAGTTTTGAGTGAGATTTTTAATCCTGAGCTCTAATTTGATTGCACTGTGGTCTGAGAGACTGTTATAATTTCCATTATTTTGCATTTGCTGAGGAGTGATTTACTTCCAATTATGTTGTCAGTTTTAGAATAAGTGTGATGTGCTGAGAAGGATGCATATTCTGTGGATTTGTGGTGGAGAGTTCTGTAGATGTCTACTAGGTCTGCTTAGTCCAGATCAGAGTTCAATTCCTGGATATCTTTGTTAATTTTCTGTCTCATTGCTCTAATATTGACAGTGGAGTATTAAAATCTCCCACTATTATTGTGTGGGAGTCTAATTCTCTTTGTAGGTCATTAATAACTTGCTTTATGTATCTAAGTGCTCCTATATTGGATGCACATATTTTAGAATAGTTAGCTCTTCTTATTGCATTGATCCCTTTACTATTATATAATGTTCTTCTTTATTTTGATCTTTGTTGTTTTAAAGTCCATTTTATCAGAGACTAGGATTGCAACCCTGCTTTTTTCTTTTTTTTTTTTTTTGGCTCTCCATTTGCTTGTAAATCTTCCTCCATCCCGTTACTTTGAGCCTATGTGTGTCTTTCCATGTGAGATGGGTCTCCTGAATACAGCGCACCAATGGGTCTTGACTCTTTATTCAATTTGCCAGTCTGTGCTGTGGGGAACGCTCCAGTGTAGAGGCCCTTTGACCGTGCCTCTGCCATAATGTGAGCTTGAGCCCAGACACATTTCCCCTCCTGGAGGCAGTTGAGCTATGGGGAAGCAGGAAATAAAAATGGATGATTCTGTAGAAGTTATTTTAGACTCCCTGATGCCGACACAATGGCTTGGTGATGGCTGTGTGGTTTTACTAGACATTGTGTTTTTTCTTAATTCCTGTTCTGGGCTAGTTTTATGGCTCTGTTTACTGAGCACTGCTTAGGCCCTGTGACCATTCATGTGACTCTTGGAGATTGTTGCCTTTGAAGATTTATGATTCCTCCTGACTTTTAAAGAATGTTCCCTTTACAAATGTAAACGCTTGCTCAATAGATAAGAAAATCAACTGCTTGTTTTGTGATTCTCATGCTCACTTTTATGGCCCCTGATTATGTACTCCTTTTGTTTACTAGTATTTTATCTTTTCCCCCAGACTTACTGTGTTGTAACTTTCTGTTCCCCTTTATTGTACAGATTTAAAAATGTGGGTTTACGTCAGCTGCTAAAAGCTGAAAGTATATATTGGGACCCTATGCACAAATAAACTCACTATTTAGGCATTGCCTATCCAGTCCTCCAGACCCCGTCTGTCTGTCTTCTTTCTTTCCACACACTCTCTCTTCCAGGTATTGGGACCTTCTTGCTGGCCAAGAGTTCCCCGGCAGACGTGCCGTCTCTGACATTGTGTCTTTTAATTGGGGAATTTAGCCCATTTACATTTAAGGTAAATATTGTTATGTGTAAATTTGATCATGCCATTATGATGTTAGCTGGTTGTTTTGCCCATTCGTTTATGTAGTTTTCTTCATAGTGTTGATGGTCTTTACAATTTGGTATGTTTCTGCAGTGGCTGGTACTGATTGGTCCTTTCCATGTTTAGTGCTTCCTTCAAGAGCTATTGTTAGGTAAGCCTGGTGGTGACAAAATCTCTCAGCAGTTTTTTGTCTGTAAAAGATATTTTTCTCCTTTGTGTATGAAGCTTAGTTTGGCTGGATATAAAATTCTACGTTGAAAATTCTTTTGTTTAAGAATATTGAGAGAGAGATCCAAGATAGTCGATTACCGGCAGCTCAGGATTGTACCTCCCAGTGAAAGCGCAGAGAGTGAGTGGACACCACACTTTCAGACGAATTTTTTTTGCCCACAGACCAGGAGATTCCCAGCGGAGGAGCCACATGGGTCACCAGCGTGACTTTTTTTGGCCGGTGCGGTTGTTTTGTCAGCACCCTGGCATGGCGCTTCTCAGTATGGAGTATATGGGATGGGGTGCCCTTTGAGTCAGGCTCAGCCGGTCGCATCCCCACAAGGAGAACAGCAATTGGAAACGCTGAGGACTGATAGTTTCAGAGCAAGCAGAGCCAAACTGGGAAGGTCCAGCTCTGTGGGGAAGGGGCGTCCACCAAAGGAAAACTAAGAAACAGAAAAAACTTCATCACCAGGCAGAGAGAGATCCAAGATGGCAGATTAGCAACAGCTCAGGATTGTAGCTCCCAGTGAAAGCG